>BQNB010107257.1:0-23208 GCA_026074375.1 Tanacetum coccineum | reverse complement strand
CTGACTCTTGGTCTTCTCCCCATATATACTTCTTGTTTTTCTGGGTTAATTCAGTCAAAGGCTTTGCAATCTTCGAAAAACCTTTGATGAATCTCTGATAGTAGCCGACGACTCTTAAGAATTGGCGTACTTCTGTGGGTGTGGTAGGAGATGTCCAATTCTTAACTGCTTCAATCTTGGAGGGGTCAACGTGAATTCCTAGATTGGCAATCACGTGCCTGAGAAATTGCACGATACTGATCCAGAAATCACACTTAGAGAACTTGGCATATAATTTCTCCTTTTTGAGTAATTCCAAAATTATTCTCAAATGATTTTCATGTTCTTCTTTGTTACGAGAGTAGATGAGAATATCATCGATGAACACTATCATAAATTTATCCAAGTATGGTTTACACACAAGGTTCATAAGATCCATGAACACAGCAGCTGCGTTAGTTAAACCAAATGGCATCACTTAAAATTCATAGTGTCCGTATCTCGTTCTGAAAGCAGTCTTGGGAATATCTTTGTCCTTGACTCTCAGTTGATGATAGCCTGATCTTAAGTCAATTTTCGAATAAACACTCAAACCTTGAAGTTGGTAGAATAAGTCATCGATCCTGGGTAATGGGTAACGATTCTTTACAATGAGTTTATTCAACTCCCAATAATCGATACACATTCTGAAAGATCCGTCTTTCTTTTTAACAAATAAGACAGGAGCTCCCCAAGGCGAAGTACTTGGTCGGATAAAACCTCGGTCTGCTAACTCTTGTAGTTGGTCGGATAGTTCTTGCATTTTTGAAGGAGCTTTTTTGTTGGGTGCTCGAGCTACTGGTGCCGCTCCTGGAATTAAATCAATTTAGAATTCTACTTGGCGAACTGGGGGAAGGCCAGGTAGATTTTCAAGAAAGACTTCAAGAAATTCTCTGACTACTGGTATATCTTCCAGTCATTTTTCGTCTGACTTCTTCTCCATTACTTGGGCTATAAAAACTTGATATCCTCTGGATATATACCTTTTAGTTTTTATATAGGACATGAGGTTTAGTCAGGTTTTACTTCGATCACCTCGTATGATCAAAGTTTCACCGTCAATAGGGATGGGCGACTTTTCTTCACAAAGATTCTAGAATCGATACTTAGATAACCAATCATACCATGACGACGTCAAAAAACTACTGAGTTTTAATCGGCATAAGATCAAATTTTGAAATGTTGGTTAGCAAAATCAGGAGTGAACCTTGGATAAACGGATTAGTGGGGGGTCTCCTACTAGGTTTCATCGCATTTCAATGTCATAGGTAGTTTTAGTGTTAATTGGTGGGATATTAACATTAGAAGCAAGAGATATGGATACTAAAATTTTAACGGCTCCTGAATCAATAAATACTCTAGCTAGATGTTGGTTTAGAAGGAACGTACCCATGACTACGTTTGGGTCTTGGTAAGCATTATTGTCTCTCAGCAAGTATGCTCTCCTATGGGCATTGTTGTTTGCTCTTGAGCGCTGACTTTTGTAGTGCCCTTTCTCTCTGCAGGCATGACAAGTTACGAATACTGGTTGTAGGTTGCTTCTAGTGGCTGGCCCTTTGTTTCTGCAGTTCCTGGTCTGATGACCCACCTTGTTGCAAGTCTAACACTTGACAGTGCAAGGTTTCCTATGTGATGCAAGTGCGTCATTTCTTCACAGTAGGAAGTTTCCAGCATAACATATTGTTTTCAGTGGTGTACCAGCTTAAGCGTGGACAGTTTCTTGCCTTCTATTTTGTTGTTGTTGGTGATCATTATTGCGGTTTGCTATTGTTGTTATGGTGGTTCTGGTAGTTGTTGATGTTGAAGGTTCTATTTTCATCAAACTTTTTTTTTGTTTGTGATATTGGTTCCTTTGCATAATGGTTCTTTGTTACTTGATCTTTTACCTCTGGGGATATTGGTTAATGGCATTTCCTCCAAAGTTGAGGCCTTTAAACATAACGCAGTTCCTTTAATTACTTTTGGTAATCCTCGATGAAGACTTCCATAAGTTTCTCAGAATTTGGTACCATAGTTGGCATAAAACTGCCAACTCCTGGAATCTTCTAATGTAAGTCTTGAGATCATTCCCTTTTACAGTCAGATTGTAAAATTCATCTTCCATTTTCTTGACCTCAGTTGAGGAAACTACTTCTTTTATTAGAGCTTTAAATTCGGACCAGGGAATCTTGTAAGCTTCCTCTATTCCATAGGCTGGGCGAATGAATTCCACCAGGACAAAGCTTCTTCTGTTAGAGTACCAGTAGCAAATTTCACTTTGCACGTCCTCGGTACAATTACTACGGGAAAATACCAATTCAGTTCGTTCAAACCAGCGGATAAGACTAACAGCGCCTTTCGTACCTTTGAAATTGAAAGGTTGGCAGCTCATAATCTCTTTGTAGCTACATTTTCTTGCTGCAGGAGTTTTTCTTGTCCGGTGTTCCTATTGGTATTATCAGTATTTGCCATGGTAGCAGCTTGTGCTTCCAGAGCGCGAAAAACACTCATCAGCAATTGTTTCCTGATTGGCAGCCTGTGACATTGGCTAGTGCTGCAGATGTGGTGTTCCTCTTGGGAGCCTTCTATTAATAATTTACAAGACAACACAAAATAAGAATCATATCACAAGTCATTTGTACAATGTATGGTAATTTTGGACAATGGACTTATTTGATACAAGTTCTAACAAAGAAATACACATTTTTGATATTACGTTGCAGGATATAACGGAAAATTTTGGAATTGACACTCTAACAAGCATCTAACTCATTAAGTTTCTCGGGGACTGGTTCACTTCCCAGTGGTTGTGGTATGATCCATAACTAGTTATCTAACTCTGCAAAGATAGACTCATCTAGAAGTCTTAGATTCCAAAATTTTTATGCTCAATGTCTTGATTATTAATCATATCCATGATATCTGGGTACAAAGGTTTAAAAAGACCAGATGGTAAGAACCATAGTAATCCCGAATATATCAGGGTATGAGTAATCGTAATACAGGATATAGGATAGACAACCACGACATACATAAATCGGTATCATGAAACAGCGAGGTATAACAGAATCATAACTTCATTATGTCATAAAACAACTTGTCTACATATTTTTACATGTCAAAATTGTACAAATATCATTATTTATTGCCACACATTCCAGTGTTGGATTCCAAACCAAGGCTGTAAATGTTAGGTTCTGAGTTAGTGTCTGGTGGTCCTCCTTGTGGTTCTTGTGGCTTATGGTTCTTTTTCAGAGATTTCATTTTTGATGGTGTTTGGAAACTGGATATCCTTGTTGTCATAACAGAGTAGAAATCCTGACTCGGAGCAGAACATCTCGTCGTCTGCCTTATTTGCTCTCTTTGATATCCATATAATTGGGTACGGGGATTCTTGAAGTTCAGTTTCTAGTTGGTCAAAATCTCGTTGTATAATGACTCGACCATTACCAAGACCTTCTATCTTATCTTCCATGTGCTCAATGCGCTCAAGAGGGAGCTCATCTAAGTGATTCAAAATAGTCTCGATCTGTTCCTCATGGCGCTATAGATGCGTCTTATGAGACTTTCGCCAATCTTATTTACATAAGTAGTGAAGAAAAATCAGTAGAGGAGGATGATAGGAAATGGGCTCGTTTCTAAGGTGGCAAAATCTACTCAGGAAGAAAGAAATATCGGGGATCAAATAGTGGTGATGGTGGTAACACTAGAGATGGAGGCAAAATATTTAGTGGAGCAATAGGAGCTCGTAGTGATGGAATAGTTAATTCATCATTAGTAGCATTATATGCTTGCATGACCTTCATATATGGATCATCGTGGAAAGGTGAGATGGCTAGCGAGGCCAAAAGATCCTTAGATAAATCCTCTAAAGGATCAGAAAAGGTGTTTCCTGATTGAATGCTGGGAAATAGGTCTGGTGAAGTCGGGGTTAGTAAGGAGTAGTTATGGAGGAAAAGCAAAAAAAATTTAAACCTCAACATTGCAAATCAGATGGGACGATAATAGGGTATATATAGTCAGGAGTAGACTATCTTTGTACACTAACCTAGTGGAAAATCTACATAGTTTATTTTATTATTGTGAATATAGATAGTTATGTATCATTTACGATATATTCAGGAAATGTAGTGGCACGGATGACTTTCTTGGATGGAAAATAGTATAGTTTAGGTTTTAACCTTGTTCTCTATAACCGAGGCTCTGATACCAATCTATAACACCCCCTTATTTGACATATAGCAGCGAAAGCTAAATTGGTATTTATCTCATGAATCAACAGATCATAATCATAGGAAATGGACTTAAAAGGACGTTTGGAAAAATTTAGTTATCATTCCAATATTTATTTCAGAGTTTTATAAAAGGAGGTACCAATAATAACATATGAATACTTAGAGTTGAATGATAACAAGTTTGGACGTCTCAAGTCAATGCCACTCTTGTGACCATAGTTGCTCAGATTACCTAAGTTAATCATGCAAAAAAGGTCCAAACACAAAGGTTGAGTGAATTTTATGGTTTGTAATGAAATGGTTTGAATACAAGTCAACATTAGTGTAATAACTGCACAAATTACAAATTATCATAGAAAACTGTATTAGTGCCCTAGCCTCATGATATCCAACACATTAACATGGAAAATCATCAGTGACATTATTGAGGTAACAACTATCCTCTTGAAGGTAACTTACCAAAAGTTACCCATTATCTTAAATATAGTGCTGTTCGATTACCTTATGAAAAGGTTGACACATATGGGATTCGTTCAATCTCGATTGATCTATCCACAATATTCGCGTTTCACTCGCAAGTGAATTAATGGTTCTGTTAATTGTCTTGGCAGTGAAGGTAACCTTAGGCAATAATATTCAGGATAGCATACAATTGGAAAATAACTTGTATCATGGTTATAGCAGGTATCCCGCAGGGGTTGGAAAATAAACATATATAGGGGGGCTATGAACTCACCTTAAGGGAAATTGATTGATGTTCAAGTAGTGACTCAATTGGAAAATAAACGGCCTCGTCACGCAACCTGGTGTAATATGTCAAGTCTTAGTTCGATTGTTTATATTTCAAAACTTTATTTCATATAAAGTTTAACGGTGTAAATGATTTTGGTTTATTAGTTTGTGAAAAACATCGTATCACTGTTCGGGCTATCATAATCCAAAGGTCATGTAGTAAACGTTTGAGGAGCTTAGGACACTTAAAACGTAATCCAACAATCTGTCAAATGTCTACCCAAATGATAGGTCCGTCACATGAAATCCTAGTAACGTGATACGTTATAGTTTATATGATGAATTTTAGTCTTTTAAGTTTTTCAAAGCTAGTGGATGATAAATTGATGTTAAATATAAACATATTTATTTTATAGTATTTCGATCGACGAATGAACAACGACAAAGTGTCAGGATTTAATAAAATCGAGTCTTATGATATTTAAATATATTTTTATAATTAATATAAAAATATTACATTTTATACCCTGAGAATACGAAAATGACAATATATACCCTTGGTATATATTAATTTACAAATTTAATCCTTTACTTTATATTTAAAACATTTAAACCTTTAACTTTGGAAATTGGCAAAACAAGTCCCTGTAGTTTTTAGTTTAGAGTATTTACATTTTTGGCCCAAAAGATTAATAGTTTCAAAATGTTACAATATATACCCTTATGCATGAAATGTTTTGCGTTTTTAGTCCAAATTCCATAATCTTTGTATTTTTTATCTCAAAATCAATTTGCAGCTTATAGCTTATTACTATAAGCTAATAAATAAGATTAATAATTACGTGCTAGTATATATCCTTTATAATTCTCCCTATATTATTTACACATATATATTTTAGCTTTGAAAAGAGCTTATGAGCTTAAAAATCCAAAATGGGTACGTTTGGTTTAGAAATATTAACCCGATGGCTTAGAACTTTTAGAGTTTGTTTCTAAGCTTATAGAAATGATAAAATAGCTTATTAGAACAGCTTATGGAATCAGCTTATGGCTTATAGCTTATTAGGGTTATGAAAAGGGTTTTAGGGTTTTTAAAGGCGCGTTTGGTTTAGGAAAACCAAATGAGTAGGTTTAGGGTTTAAGAACTTAACTCATGTGATCATGAAAGTGTATAAGAGCTTATAAAGGATCTAAAACTTATCAAGAGCTTATTGAACAAGTAAAAAGACTTACTAGCACACGAAATGGGTGAAATGGGTCGAAATGTAACCCGAAACTTAGGAGATGAATTCAAGAACTCTTCTTTTCTTATCCCTTGGTTCCAAAATAGCTTAAAGATCTTTCCTTCTCTTCTAGGGCTTGGCTAGAACATAGTTTTGAGGTAGTATTTAGCTTAATGGTGAGTTTATGGAAGCATGCATGTTTCGGCTATATATAGGGCTTAAAACTTGGAGTGGTGGCCAAGTTTTGAAGAGTAGTGGCCAAGTTGGGTGAAGTGGTGTCCAAGGGTGTAGATAGGATGACTATGGAGGGCTAGAACTAGCTTAGAAAGGTGTTAGGAGGTGGAGAGGGGTTCAGTTTGCCAAGGTGGTGACAAGAAGGTTCAACTTGGGGTGCAAGGTGACAAGTAGCTTACAAGGAGGTGGTGAGGTGTTGAGGTGCTTAATCTTGGGGCTCAAGGGTGATGACAAGGTGCTAGGGTGAGGGGAAACTGGTTGCTTCATGGTGGAGGGTGCTTGCTTGGTTCGAGCTAGTTAAGGTGTTACGGGTTCATTAGGGTTTCGGGTTAGGGTTTTGGATTTAGGACGAGCTATGGGCTGAGATAGAGGGAAACTATGGTTCAAATGTGATGCTTAAGAAGCTTGTAAGTTGTGTTAGAAAGGTTGTACGAAATGCCTTAGAAAAATGGAGGGAAAATGCTAGTTTGAATGTTATGCTATATCGGGTTGTACCATAAGCTTAAAGGAGTTGTACTAGGGTTTTGGAGGGAAAAGGTATTCGAATTTCATGCATTGTACACTTGTACACATGCCTTGAAAGCTTGTACATTTGTTTTATATGGAAATCTTATACGTAATTGGGGTTTTGATATAAACGTTTAACGTATAAAGTCCGTTATATTATTTAAATGTTATGGACTGGTACGTTAAATAGATAACGTATGGTAAAATAAAGTTTAAAACATATTGCTTGACATATTATAACATTTACTTGCTATAAACGTTGATGAAATTGGCATTGGTAGGTTGCGTGAGCTCGTTTACTTTTGTAATGTAAGTTACGTTACATTATGGATGGAATAAGCAAATATATTTCCATGAAAATGTTGATCTAATTTAATGATGGATATTACATGATGAAAATTGCATCTAATTTAATAGATGGATAATTACATTGATGAAAATTGTGGGTTGCTATAACGAATCCCGTTTGTTTTTACCAGTGAGGTAACCAATCGCACTATATTTGAGAAATAATAGTTAATTGGCAAATTACCTTTCCAGAAGGACATTCGTTCCTTAAATATCATTGATATGATTTTCATGTTAAAGTTTGAGTGTCATGAGCTTAGTGCAATAATATTGTTTTCCATGATAATTGTATTCGTTGCAATTATTACCATTTACGTTAACTTGTATTCAACCATTATATTATAAACCTGTGAATTTCACTCAACCATTGTGTTGATCCTTTTAGCATGTTTATCTCAGGTAATTAAGTAAATCTAAGGCACAGAGTGGCATGGACTTGAAGACGTCCAAACATGATATCATTCAAACCTTATATTTTATATGTATTTTGGGACCTCCTTTTGTAAAACTCTGAAATATTATTAAATGATAACTAAATTTTCCAAAACGTCTCTTTTGAGTCATTTTCTATGATTATGACTGTTGATTCATGAAGTAATACCCCTAATTTAGCTTCCGCTGCTATGTGAATTATCAGGGTGTTATAGTATTTCAAAAGCTACTCGTGATATTCTAATTCTTCCAATGTGGGGAAGGTATCAAAGTATTCAATTTCATTCGGCCCGTCATATGAGTCAACGATCCTACTATGCCCGAGCCATGACTCCATTTCTTTCTTTTTCTTAGGGTCAAGAAACTCCCTATTAGAGGTAGAACAAGATGGATTCGCACTCTCCATGATGGAGAATGGAATAGTCAATGAAAATTACGAACAAACACACAAAGAAAAGATAGACTACGAGAAAGCTAATGTGCGGAAATTAAATCTTACTTGAAAGGAATCAAGCAAGTAGAATTAAGCTAAACTATGATCAGAATCTAACTATTCCTCACGTAGCGGCGCCAAAAACTTGATGCGGTTGTCATAAAGGACTTCTACAAGAAGTTTTACAACTCCCTAGGCAATGTACCTAACTGTTGTAGTGTAGTATTGGCAAGACTCGAGGGTTGTTATCGTTCTCTAGGGTAATAGGTTGCGAAGGCTTGATCACGGTCTAAGAGAATTCTAAGGGTTGAGAGAAGATTCTTTTTTTATTTTTTTGTTTATAGGAAAGCAGGTGTAGATCCCAGACTTAATAGATCTTTCTAGCCTGTTAAGGGTGGTAGCCAATCTGGATAGATCCAGACTAACTACAAGAGAAACAATGACTACGAACAATATATGTTTATGTGGAAATAACTTATATTGCTAGAAGAACCATGAATAATAGAACTTTGATTACTATTATCGCTATCTTACAGATTACTACTATGGAATGATTGTGAAATTTTATATCTACTAATGCTGTAGTGGGTTCTTTTATACACAAGGAAACCCTAATGACCTTATAAAACAGTTAAATGATCATGCATATCGATTCCTAAATATATACTGCATATCACTTAAGCAGTATAATCGCATTTACTATAACTAAGTGCTAATACAAAGACTAGAAGTCATTATCTTTAACGTGGCAGTACTAACAATGTACTGGTAGTACTAACTATAACTATCAGCAGTACTAAGTGTAGAAGCTCTAAATCCCAACAATCCTCCCCTAAACTTGTGATTAACCATTAAATCTCAAGTTTCTTCTGATGTACTCTGCTGAGGATGCTTCCAAACACTTTACTTCCTTGATTTGTTTGCCAAATTATAAATCTTTGTCAAAAGCTCATCTGCCATCTCTGACTGTTGATCCACTCTTAGCTTGTTACTTAGCATCAAAGTTGCAAGTCCCTTTGTCAGTGGATAATCCTTTTCAACCAGCATGAATATATATTGTCCTTTCTTCTTGTAGATATCATAATGAACTGCACACATATCATATAACCACCATTTCAAAGGATCATGCATATATTTCTAAAGTTCTAAAAGATTTTCTACATTTAGTTCAAATAACATCTTTAGTCCAACCTATAATTCTATCTCTGTATCTTCAGTAAGTCTGACCCACCCCCCCCCCCCCCCCCCGCCCCCCCCCCCACCCCCCCCCCCCCCCTTGATGAGTTGTACCTTTTCTTGGAACTTAACTCATAATTTGATCAAATCATTCCCCCCCCCCCCCCCCACCCCCCCTGTCCAATTTCTTAAGCATGTATTCAAAAAACCTGATACACTTTGTGTGATTGCCTACCTCGTGATGATTCTCAAATTGCATAGAATTTATTAGAGTGGAACTTCCCAATCCAAATTATTGAGTAATTTGGTTTGAAGAGCTTACATTTTTTCCTTTCATTCTGAACTATGATTACCTTTTGATTCTAGCTGTTCTTAGGTTAATTAATCTGTTTGCTCTTGAACTGACTCGCAAAAACTTTTTCAGTTCTTTGTTCTTTTAGCACGGTTTTCCTTTAACATATTGGACCTATCTTTTTAGTCTTTTAAACTTCCTTCTTCAGAATCCATAAGGCACAGATGAATGAATTTGATCCCATACCTTTTCAAATATTGGTCGCTATATCATCATAAGCTCATTCCTTTGAATCTTTCATCTATGTAGCCTCCCGGTTTCTTCAAGTATTTCCATCATATTCTTTCTTACTTAGCTCAGATCTTAGGTCTATTTGAAGAGCCATGGATACCTTATACACTGCAGGATCATCCCAATTAATGACTATGAGCTAATATTCAACTTTTGTTACAGCTTGCTTTCTTTGCAACTTTATCATATTCCTCTTGCAAATGGTTGGCATTTTTGTTCTCTTGCAATCCTTGTTCTTTCTCCCTCATCTATTGTTCATGTAATCTAATGGCTTCTTCATAACAAGCCTTTCTTTTTGCTACTTGATTCTTGGACTTTATTTTAAACAGATTCATCTTCAATCACAATTGCCTTTGCCTTTATACTTTCGTCTTCTTTGCACTTCTCTTATACATACACAAAACTTTCAGCAGTAGTACTATACCTTGGAGTTCCTAGCAGTTACTAAAATGGTACACTAGCAGTATTAAGTGCAGTATCAGTAGTAGTAACCTCTTGCTCCCCTTTTTCACCACTTCCTTGATCTTCCACAAGCTCAGTAGGCTCTTCTATTAATTCAGTAGTCTCTTCCTCTTCTAGCAATACCTTAGTATCATCACTAATCTTTTCCTGAATCTCTGCATCATGTGGAGGAACTAAAGAAAAATCAGCATCCATGTCTAATTCGTCAATCAAACTTTCCGCCCCTTGTTGGGAAGAACTCCTCCTCTAAGCTTCATTTCTGATAGAACTATCTTTGTTACTCTTCTAGTTGTGCCTGTATTACTTGCTTCTATAACTTCTTTAGCTATTGACTAGCTGGTAAAGAGCAGAACCATTAAACTTTTTGGTGGTCATAATTCATGTTCTAAAGTTCAACTTTAGTAGTTAACTGAGCAACCAAATCTATCAATTCATTAAGTGACACACTACCCTTATCACGTCCAAGTGAGTGAACACTTTGAAGAGGTGATTCATAGGGCATTAGAGCAGGCTCCTCTGCAGTAGGTGTAGTTTCTGGAATGGGTGGTGGTGAAGTTGAAGGAGTACTAACTGGTGTATGTTGAGGTGATAAGGATGGTGAAGATGTGATTCTTGAGGGAGATGATTATGGTGCAGTGATCATGGAAGGAAATAAAGGAGTGTCGTCACCAGAATAACCCCTTGTAACTCGCTTCATGTTACTAAAAACTTTCTGTGTAAGTACAGGAGTGGGATAGGTTCTTGTGTGGGGTTGAAGAAGTCTCATTTTCTTGTTTAAACAAATTTGGATAAATCTAGGATACATTAAAAACTTATGAGGGTTATCCAATTTTTTTTACCATTGCATCAAAGATGAATTTGGAGAAGTTAAAAGTTTTGTTGGTTGACAAGAAAATAATAGTAGTAGCTATATTGCTGCTAAACTGCTCCCAAGAAGTCTTTTTAGGACTTAAGCAGTGGAGAATCGTGTGAATAAAAAACCTTTATTGTGGTGAAAATTACCTTTTTGAAATGTAAGCTTATCATAATCAGTTGCATTCCCATGGAGCAAGTTGCTCAAATATCTCTGTGTTGGGTAAAGAAGTAATTCCACCATCGTCCTCCAGCTTCAGATGTCTTCTTAAGGATGCTTCAGTGATGGTCTTGGCTTGTCCATTTATGCTAGCAGTTTGTTTTACTTCTCTATTGTACATTTGTGCTTAAGCTAATGCTGTGTTGTCCAAATTGTTTGATAAATGAAGCATATATTGTTGGATTCTATGTGAGGGCATAGTGAATGTGACTAGAAGTAGGAAATCAATGATCTGATGAAACTCTGCACTTCCCTTTGGTTTCTCCAAGTATGCCACCATGTTGTGCTTGTCTTAAAACTCCAAAGTAGCCATTTGTTGAATAGAAATTTGATTAAGGTGCTGGGATATGTTTGTGAGAGAGAGTATGGATTTTCGGTAGAGTTAATTAATATTTAAGAGAGTATTTAAGAGTTTAAAGTGTCACCGACTGAAGAAGATTTATACTTATCTTGAAGAAATCTTTTAAGTTTATAGAAAGATCAAGAAATCTTCAATTAGTCAAACCCTATAGCCTATAAGCAGGGCGGTAGGCAGAAATTTAGCAACGGCTAGAAATTGGGAAGAAAATTTAGTTATGGGTCAAACAGTACTAACGGTCTTTTAGCAGTACTAAAATTAGCCAAGCAGTACTAACTTTAAGCCCCGCAGTACTAAAGGATGGTTAGTAGTACTAAGCAATACCCAGCAGTACGAAGTAGTACCCAGCAGTACTAACTTGAAGAGACCATTATTAACTTGAAAATCCTCCAAAGAACTTATCCATCACGAATCTTACTTTCTCTCTTTCTGTTTTTATGCTCACACATTATCTCTCAATTATTTTTGCTCACCAATTCACTCTTTCTGTTTTTCACATAACTCTCTTTTTGTTTTTGAGCTCACAATTTCTCTCTATTCTTTTTGCTCACCAAGTCACACAAGTTTGTACAAATTCCATCAATTCCATTTGTTTTAAACTGTCCTCCCCACTTCCAAGTGTGTAACCTCTTGAGAGAGGTAGATCATTAGACTGTATAGTTTTTGGCAAACTATCAGCCATCAACGGATTTGATGATTCTTTACCAGTTGTCGTTTGCCATGGAATAGCCAATGCTTCATTGCAATAGCATGGTGCATTGATAACCATATAGTTTTGATTAAACTATCAACTATCAACGGATTTGAAAAGTCTTTACTAGAAGCCGTTTGCTTTAGACTAGCCAGTTCTTGATGTCTGTTAGACATTTTTCACACTTTCAGAGCCATTGTAGTGTGGTGATTAAAACCAACACTTAAAGAACATCCATGCCTGTTAGACATGGTGAACTAATGACCATTTATTGTGTGGGAATGAAACCAACACTTAAAGATCCTTCTTTCCTCCACCATGGCTTCTAGCTTCATACGTTCAATCTTATTACTGTCAGTACTAAGTTTTGGCCTGGCAGTACTAAGTTTTGGCCTACCAGTATTAACCTCTCAATCCTTATCCCAAAGATCTTAATGAACCTTAACATCATTTTCCAAACTGTACAACAAATCAAACTACCATTTTGCCTCCCCTGAACTATTGCAGCTATAGGTTGAGCATGCCAATGTTAACAATCAAGAAATTGAACCTGCTAACATCAAAAGCTTTGGTTAAAAGATCAGCCACATTATCATCAGTGTGAATCTTAAGCACCTGGATAAGCTTCTTCTCATAAGCATCCCTCATGAAGTGGTGCCTAATCTCAATATGCTTTGTTTTGGAGTGAAACACTGGATTCTTTACAATGCATATTATGCTTTTATTATCAATGTAGATCTTTGTGTTCATAAAATTGAATCCATAGTCTAACATTTGATTCTGAATCCATAATACTTGCCCACGGCAGTTAACAGCAGCAACATACTCTGCTTGCTTCTTGCACTGCCATGAAATAAGTCTCCTGCCAAGAAATTGACAACCTCTTGTTGTGGATTTCCTGTCAAAATTCGCTCCAGCATAATCACTATCTGAGTAGGCTTCCAGGTCAAATGATGACACTCTAGGATACCAAAGGCCCAGTTTGGGTTTGCCTTTGAGGTACCTAAAGATCCTCTTCACAGCATAAAGATGTGAGGTTTTTGGAGTTACCTAAAACCTAGAACAAGCACATACTACATACATAATATCAGGCCTAAAAGCAGTCAAGTACATTAAAGAGCTAATCATGGATCTATAAAGATGTACATCCACATCAGCAGCTTTTTCATCCTTGGTCAAGGGCTTCTGGGTCTCAATTGGAGTGTTGGCAGTCTTCACACTATCAAAATCAAACTTCTTCAGGATCTCTGCAACATACTTATCCTGACTTATGAAAATACCATCTTCTTTCTGCTGGACCTATAATCCAAGAAAGAAGGTAAGCTCTCCTATAAAACTCATCTGGAATATGCTCTTCATCAATTCCTTAAATTTGTCACACTAAGAGTTCTTTGTAGAACCAAAAATAATGTCATCTTCATAAACCTGCACTAACAAGATATCATTCCTGTCCTTCTTAATGAAAAGAGTATTGTCAATAGTTCCTCTTCTGTATCCACTCTTCAACAAGAAAGTAAATAAAGTAGCATACAAGGCTCTAGGAGCTTGGTGTAAACCATACAGAGCTTTTACAACTTTATAGGCCTTCTTAGGGAACTTAGCATCTACAAAACCTGGAGGTTGAGACACATACACCTCCTCATCAATTATGCCATAAAAGAAGGCACTCTTTACATCCATCTGACTAAAAACCCTTCATCAGACTTTTCTTTAAACTTGCCCAGGTGGTCAATGGTATTCTAGATGGTCACATGGCACCCAAAAGGTCTTATATAGCTTATGATTGGTATTTTACCAGATATAAGTTCATAAGGTGTCTTGTTTTGAGGCTTGGTAACTAACACCCTATTAAGGACATAGCAAGCAGTACTAACTGCTTCAGCCCAAAAAGTGTTAGGTAAAAATGAATCTGCTAGCATTGTTCTAGCAGCCTCAATTAGGGTCCTGTTCTTCCTCTATCAACCCAACTTTTATCTTTAAGAGATTGAGATATCATCTTGGGTTTAATCTGAGAAAGGAAGCAAGCAAACAAACAGTGCTGGAAATCCTTGTGATTATTTCTTCTCTGCTTTAGAATATAGCTAACAAAAGCATGAGCTCCAGAACTTTTGTTCACTTTGCTCCTTGTCTGAACTGCGCAGATGGATCTCCAGAGAATTTGAGTTGTAGGATGAATGAGTGTATCCTTTATGTGGGAAAAGGACAAGCATTCACAATGGATTGCTAAATTATTGAAGTCAGCCACTGCACCCTCATCATCATAAGATGCATTGGTAAAAATCCCATCACTTGGATTGTCAAAAATCTCCTCAAGAGCAGGTATTTGAGAATCATCTTGGTCATTGTTGGGTAGATCAGGTCCACCAGCACTAAAAACTCTTGAAGGACTGGCAGTACTAATTGGTATGCTAACAGTATTAACTGTGTTAGTACTGGTAGCTCTAGCAGCTCCTGCTTGAAGAAGTACATTGAGCAAACTCATTTCTAAAAGCTTCAGCTGCATCATTAGCCTCCTTTTCTTGTATTTTAAGCCTTTCAAGCTCCTCCAAAAAGGCTTGATCTTTCTGATCTTTTGGCTCCTCAATTGTCTTTGGACCAGTATCCCCATTAGGCTTTTCATCTCCATTCTTTGCTTTTGAGCTCTTGACTGTTGAAGTATAAGAAGACCATAATGGCAGTACAAAGTATTCTCCCCCCTTGATAAAAAAAAAATAGAGAAAAAAATCGGGTTCAGCTTCCATTTAGAGTTTCCTGCATCTAATGGTTATCTTGTGTACTGACTATGATTAGCTTCTTTTGGACCTGCAGTTTTGTTAGCTTTATTTTCTGCAGTAACAGGCTGATAGTTCATTGAATCAGTTAAATAATCAAGATCAAACAGCCAATTAGGTCCTTTCCCTGCAACATTAGGTTTATTTTCTAAAAAGTTTATATGCAGGTTTTCTTCAACCCTCTTGGTTTCTAAATTGTATACCCTAAAAGCCTTGCTATTTAGAGAATACCCAACTAAAAACCCTTCATCAGACTTTTCTTCAAACTTGCCCAGGTGGTCAATGGTATTCAAGATGGTCACATGGCACCCAAAAGGTCTTATATAGCTTATGATTGGTATTTTACCAGTTATAAGTTCATAAGGTGTCTTGTTTTGAGGCTTGGTCACTAACACCCTATTAAGGACATAGCAAGCAGTACTAACTACTTCAGCCTAAAAAGTGTTAGGTAAAAATGAATCTGCTAGCATTGTTCTAGCAGCCTCAATTAGGGTCCTGTTCTTCCTCTCAGCAACTCCATTTTGTTGTGGAGTTCTGGCATTACTGTATTCCCTCTTGATCCCTTTTGACCCACATAATTCAATAATGTCCCTGTTCTTGAATTCTGTACCATTATCACATCTAATAGTTTTAACCTTTTGATTTAATTGGTTCTTAATTTGTCTTATAAAGTCCTTAAGGATTCCACTAGTTTCATCCTTAGTTCTTAAAAAGAACACCCAACTAAACCTGCTAAAATCATCAGTGATAACAAGGCAATAAGTCTTATGGTTTATGCTCCTTACAGATGTGGGTCCAAATAAGTCCATATGTAAAAGCTATAAGGGCTGACTAATAGAGCTCACTAATTTGGCCTTACAGGAGGCTTTGTGTTGCTTTCCTTTCTAACAAGCAACACAGGTGTGGTCATTTTGAAAAATCTTTAAAGGTAAACCTCTTACAAGGTTTCCCTTCACAAGTTTGTTTAAGTTTTTAAAGTTAACATGACCCAACCTCCTATGCCATTTGTTAGATTCATCAACTGTGGCATTTGTAATCAAACAAGCTAAACCTCCAGTAGGAAAAATGTTCTCTAGGTTAAAACTGTACATATTGTTTTGTCTGGGGACTCTAAGTAATACTTGATTTTCATCAGGCAACTTAAAGTCAGGGGACAACACAAGACATTCAGTGTCTGTAAAGAGAACCTTGTTCTTCTTGTCACACATCTGTGATACAGAAAAGAGAATAAAATAGAACTTTGATTACTATTAATCTGCTAGGTTACAGATTACTAACTATGAATATTTGTAAAACTTGTATCTCTAACTAGTGCCGTAGGGTTCCTTTTATACACTAAGGAAACCCTAATGGACTTACAAAACGAGTTAAGTGATCATGCATATCTATTCCTCACATATCTCATGCATATCACTTAAATAATACTATCTATATATGCTAGCAGTACTAACTTATTACTAACAGTACTAACTCTAACTGGCAGTACTAACAATGTACTGGCAATACTAACTAATTATGACTAACAGTACTAACTACTTAGTCTATTTTCTTGAATCTTTAGCATTCTTCACCAGCAGCACTAAGTAGAGCTAGCTGTAGTAACTTGTATAAGTAGCAGCACTAAGTTGTAGAAACTTCTGAAACCCAACAGGATCTAACAGGAACCTTGAATATGAGGTTAGATTAAGAAGTAATTGTTCTCCACATACTATTTGTACAAGGCATATACTTACGTAAATTGAGCAACCTTTAAACCTTCTTCCTGGATTTATTCTTGTCCATGCAACTTTTACTTTCAACGGATTAGGAGGTCTGCAATTGCAATGTTTTTTGGTCGCAATATCTTCATCTTGGTATCGACTATAGTATCTCCTTGTAGATGAAGAAGACATACTTATATTTCTGACCAAATGTGTTACTGTAGTCGATTATATATATAGGAGATAACGTATACTTGTATGCAGCTGAGTGCATTGAAGTTGTTATTTATGAATATGTACTTTCTTATGTGACTCTTACCTGTTAAAATAAATGGTAAGTACATGAATGTATCTATATTTAAGTTGGTTGGGACATTATTTATGAGGTAGTACTTTATTAAATGAGTAATGTGTTAAAGTTAAAGTCATATCAAATTTTTTAAAAAATGAGTAACCTGTTAAGAATTAAACGTCGACATGTGTTTGAGTCAACACCACATGTTGAAAATGAGGTTGATGAGCTAGACACTGGTGTCTGTGCACAAATTGTTTGTACTCAAGCTATAAGCAATGAATCTGGAAGTAGCATAAGTAACAAGCTTAGGACCTTCAATGGGAAAATAGTTAGATTGAGAGGGAATTGAGATGGATCAAGAGCTTGTATGTATCTTGGTGGAATAAGATTTGGTGTTTCTTAGGATCCAGTTGATGGGGAAGCTATTCTAGGGGTACGTAATCTATTTTCTAGTTAAATTTTACTCATTTGGTGTATTCATTTATTCACTTTGTAGTTTGCTTTTTATATTGTTCATTCAATCATATATTTCTAGAATGTTATGGGTATACCTGCATCAGCGTGGCCACTTGGAATCACACCAGAAGACTATAGGATCCATACTGAAAGACCAGAACCTGTTGTGTTACAAGAAAGACTAGTGTTGCAGGAACATTATCAATTAAGGATGTTTGCTCAACGGCTTAGGAAACAACAGCAGCTAGAACAAGATTTCAATGAAGTAGTGCATCAGTGAACTATAAATGAATGAAGTATTCTTAATTGTTATGTTGCTTATTTGATTTCATGTATGGAAGTTTATGTTGCTTTATTGATTTCAATCATGTGTGCCTAGTAGCATTTGTTGTTTACGTTGTTTATGTTGTAGCTCTAATATTTCCAGGATATATTTTTTATGCGACTAGTAGTTTTGATATTTAATGCTAAAGGTTGTTGTTGTTAAGTTTATAATTATTATTACGTACTATTTTTATGCGACATGTACTTGTGTTAGATAAGTTTTTTATTGAGTTGTACTTGGCCACTTTAATTTTTATCTAACTACATTTATTATATGATCATCTATACATATTGGCTTTGAAAATGTTTTAAACACTAACAAAACAATGAGTTCCACATTCAAAATTAAATTCTGTCAATTGTTTGAAGAATCAACTCGATCAGTTTTACTCCCAAGAGAAATTAACTACAAAGGACTAGTTAGTTATTGCAAGCAAAAGTTTGGCATCAAAGAGAAAGACGGCATTTGTTTGTCCTACGAAGACAATTCAGAAAGAATTGACATAAATGATGATGAAGACCTACAATGCTGCTTAACAACATTTGGTTTTGTTTATTCGAACGCATGTGTGCCTAAAATATTCATTACACTAAGTAAGGTAAAAAATTGTTCTTCATCTACTAACTTTGTTGATTTCGATCTTAATGTTCCATTCTTTTCTGAAGAACCTCATATGGAACTAGAGTTTAGTGAAAATAATTGGAAAATAAACAACACATTTAACAATATGCCTAGTCCACCACGTGCACCGGATTGTATTATCTGAAGGGACACCGAAAGGCATAACAATTTATTTCCACATTGTTTTAAAAAAGGTTATAGATTTGATAATAAGAAGGCTTGTATGTATGAAATTGGTATAAAAGCAATAAGGGAAGGGTTTGAATATCACGTTATTAAATCTTGTACTAAACGTTATAGTGTACGTTGTGTACAACCCGAGTGAAATTGGTGTATTTACACATGTAAGATTAAAGATACTTTAATTTTTGAAACGTCTACCGTTTACAACATGCACACATGCTCTAGAACACAAATTCTACCAAATCATCGTAATGCTACAAAACATCTCATTGGTCAATTGCTTACTGAAATATTAAGGGATCATAAAAGGGTTTATAAGCCAAAGGACATATAAAAAGATTCCAACTAAAATTGGAAAATAGACATTTCTTACAAACAAGCATGGGGGGGGGGGGGGGAATGGCCGCATTAAATATGTTGAACGGTAGCCAGGAGAGTTCGCTCACGTAGTTTCCATACTATTTCCATAACCTAAAGTTGGCAAACGAGGGGACGGTTACGCACATTAAGACAGATGATGAAGGATGTTTCAAAATGTGTTTTTTAGCATTTGGTGTAGCGTTAAGGGTTTTTTTAGTAAATTTACATACTAATTTTGTTTTAGACCTATAACTAATGTGTTATATATACATTAGATTCGGAGTTTTGCATTGTATATGCGGCCGTTGATAAAAATTGATGAGCACATCTAAAAGGCACATACAAAGGAACAAATTTACTTGCTGTTGGAATGGATGCAAACAATCCAACCGTCTCACCTGGCGAAACACTCGTAGCCAGTGGTATAAAAATTGATGGAGCGCATCTAAAAGGCACCTACAAAGGAACAAATTTACTCGTTGTTGGAATGGATGGAAACAATCAGATTATACCACTGGCTACGGGTGTTTCGCCAGGTGAGACGGTTGAAACATGGTCCTGGTTTCTTACAAAGTTGAAAGAATACATCGGTAAGGATCCTAACATGGCAATCATATCCAATAGATACTATGTGATTACCACCGCATGTGCCAATGTCTTTCCAACAACCTTTCATGGGTGTTGTTGTCGTCATTTGATGATGAATTGCAAATTTAGTTCAGACAAACTCAAAGCATGGTATTGGAAGACATGCAAAGCTTACATTATGCATAAATTTGAAAGATCAATTTCTGGCATAAAAGCACTGAGACCTGAAGCATACAAAAAACTTGAAGACACTGGGTTGGTCAAGAGCGCATTGCCCTATAAATAGGTATAACTACATGATATCAAACTGCTCAGAATCAATAAATGCCTTAACCAAGACAGTTAAAAAGGTTCTAATCACGATATTAATGGACTACTACTGAGACCTCATTCAAAGGTGGTATTTTAAGCGTAGGTACACTGGTGAAGGTACTTTTTTGGTGCATTGTATAAACTTTTTAGATGAACCATCAGCGGATGAATTATTACTATTTTCAGCTGTAAAGGTAAGGTATAAAATGCTAAAAAGTAAGAAGTGGACAATTTGCGATGTTGATAGGTTCAAGGTTTACCAAGTTAGAGACAACAAAATAGTCTACATTATTGATTTGGGTAAGCGTGAATGCTCGTGTAGAAAATGGCAACTTTTAGGTTTACCATGTGGCCATGTTTGTGCATTGTCTAGGTGTCTCGGGATGACTACCTATAATAGATAGGCAAAGGCGTGGTCTTCTAAAAGAACTCTTAAAGGTACATACCAAGAATTGGTGTATCCTCTTCCGGATCCAAAATTATAGGAAACTCCTCATGACTTACAAGTAGTTTTACCACCTGCGTTGGTTAAACCACAACCTGGTAGATCCAAAAATAAAGATAGAATAAGGTCACAAGGTGAGGATCTGAAAATAAACTGATGTTCTAGGTGTGATACAATGGGACACCATCGAGACGCTTATCATTCATCCTTGCCATCACAAGTCACTGCAAGTTACAAAAACCAACCAATGGATTTGTCACACTCTCAGCAACATTATCATCCCCAACACTTAGACGATATGTAGAATTGTTGTTATTACCATGTAACATCCTGTTAGCTTTTTATTTTCCAAGAAGGTTATGTAACCAGTCCAGATTAAGGGATATGAGAATGAACAATGTTTAATATTACACTTAATTAAAAATATTAAGGAGTACAATAATAAGTTAGAAATAAACCACATAATTGATAGTAATGGGTCTGCCACAAACCAAAAAGTGCTACAAATCTAATCTTTCAAACAACCTTGTGATTATAATAAAATTGAGCCATCCGTTCTTGATAAGCAAGGGCAGCCTGCACAGGATCCTCCACATCTAATGATATGTCGTATGCCAAACGATACAAAAAAATACATACCCAGACCCCACAGTTACCAAAGACACCCCCTGCTTGGGCACGTTCTTGGCAATAGTAAATGTAATTTAGTACGTACTTTTAGCAATTCCTTTCTTATCAAAGACATTAAGTAGCTCTAAAACTTCTGGCAGACGTACCTAAACATAAGCATATAAATTTTTGTTGTCAAACACCACAACAAAGTATTCTATTTTTTATGATTAACTATAATATTAGAATAAACTAATAACCTGTAAGCAGTCCCTTGTCCAGATGTACCAATCACGACATTCCAAATCGTAATTGTCACCACTATCATAGAATGTTACCACACCGGACACGATATCAAATTCAGCAAGACACCAATGTTGTCCAGGTTCATTTATTGGAATAAAAACCTGCATGGTTTTAAATTGCTAGTTTTAGTTCTAAAGGTATTACAACAAAGCATTAACGTAAATTGTATACAAGTAAATACCTTATCAGCTTTGGTCTATGGTATAGAATACCTCTCTCTATTAACACACCAAAGTGGCATTGCATTTTGAAGCAGTAGTTGAACAAAGTAATTGCTAACCATGGCCCAATTAGCATCATTTGGTCGCACATGCCACATGTAGTCCACCCACAAATCAATGTGCTTGTAACAGAAATAGAATAAATGTCAATATCATAAGTCAATGTTTAAATACTACCAAAATGTTAAAAAAAGTTAAAGTTGACTTACTTCATCCAAGAGCCATCCTTGTCTAGGAGGATCTAAGCATACTAAAGACTCCCAAAATCGTCGATCCACATAGACCTCTTTGGACCAAGGAAACTTACATCTAAGATGGCCGGATTTACCAAGATAAATGTCTAAATCATCGCTTATCCAAATAATGTCTATGGCACTGTTAATTCGGGAAAGATCCTACATAAAAGTGTAACTATATTAGGAAATATTCTTATACAATATTTGGGTTAAACTTAATAAATTTATACCTTAACCCAAGGTTTAACATTTTTAGGAATTCGGTCATATCTCGATCAACCAAGCCAAAAGACTGTTTTTTCTTATCAAACTTTCTACATACTTTCCACCAACTATCTGTTCTACCAGCTACAGAATGACTTCTCTTCTTAGGAGCGTACCACGCTATTGCTTGTTTCATATGATCAGAATTCCTAAGTGCGTATGACCTTTTCCTATAATCCTATTCCCACTTCTTCTTAACTTCAAGCGCACGATCCTCTTCTAGTCTCAACCTCTTTTGCTCTTTCAGTCTCACCCTTATCTCCTCTTCATTCATTCTCTCCTCTTCTAACAACAACCTTTTTTCCTCTTTTAACCGCCTCATAAATTCCTCTTTAACTAGGTAATCCTCTGTCTGGTTAACATATAATTATAACAATGTAATTTTTAACAAAAAATAGAGATAACTTAAATAGAGGATGTATGATACTCCTCATCCGACTCTTCTTGGGTATCAGCATCTAACGGTGTCCCTACACTATCAATAATGGACGACTCAAACAATTCAAGGAAAGCCTGATTAAGTTCATTGCAAAATTCGACGCTAACATGAAAAAAATCATCACTAAACTGCAATTTCTCAACAACATCACAATTTCTTTCTCGACCAAGAAACTACAGAGTTTTTTGTAATTGTCAATAATAATTCTATTATTTTTTATTTAAAAGTTAAGAAGTATACAATACAAATTATAACTTAAATAATAGCCTCAAGCTTGAAAATACAAGAATTTAACTCCTTAATAATACAATCCTTAACACTGCTTATGTTGCTCCTAGGAACCTTAGTATTCGGCGTACTAATAAGTTTACATAACCTGTTACGTTTGCGGCCAGCAGACACCTTTTGGAGATACGCATAAAAAATATCATGGTTTCTGATAGGAGTCCTTGGTACGTACACTTGCAGATAATCATTGGTACTTATCCACCATTCAGATTTGTATTCGGCTAAAGTAGGTGATAAGTGCTTAATTACACATATCTTTTACCTCTAAAAACGAGCTTAAATGACCAAAAACAGACAAAAACTGCC
>BQNB010107256.1:0-23209 GCA_026074375.1 Tanacetum coccineum | reverse complement strand
TGCAACGTGTATAATTTTACACACAAACAACAAACCAGAGTGTATAAAAAAAAGACATTCATACGTAATATTACCTCTAAACAGTGATCCCCAAGTGTAATATCTTCGAAATGGCCAAGGCTTTTTAAAAGTCCTCTAAATACTTCTTCATCGAATATCACAAACACCCTACAATTGATCAAATATTTTAAGTCGACTTCCACTAAAGATGACACATTATGCAACACAAGCTCCAGCAAAAACAACTCACCTTTTATAGTTAGTGACGATATAAGGAGCGTTGATTTTGATACATTCTATATAATCCTCCTCATATGCAGCATCTGAGTTGTATTCCAAGAACACTAGCTTCTTAACACTCTTTGAAGTAACATCAATCCGCCTATAACCATAACAATCTTTCAACTCCAAAGATTCTAAGAAAGTACTTCCAGATAATATCTTCTCGATCAGATCTTCATCTAGAGTCACATATGTAGAATATCTTAACACATATAAGGTATGATTCGATCTAGGGTTTAGAGAGAGAAAGAGAGGTGGTTGGATGAACACTTAGAGAGAGAAAGTAAGAAAGAAAATGTTTGATAACTATGTGAAACAAATGAACCAACACCCTTTCCATAGCATGGAAAGGGTATTTATACTTCTATGTTGGGCCGGTTGGGCTTAGTCTTGCATGGGCTTTCCATGGGCCTTGGGCTAACTAGCCTACTTAGTTTCCAGATATTACTATACGAGCTATCTAACGATATTAATGGAAGTGACCGATACTTTTGTATTCCTAACAATCTCCCTCTAAGGGAGGTCACTCCATTTTACAAAAACTTAAGCCTAGCATATTTTGCTTTGTTTTCAGTCTTGTGCTCACAGATTTGATTTTTTTATTTTATCTTGTTAATATGATATAGTGATCTTTGACTTTAGGCTTGAGCTTGTTCCTTTAAGCTTGTTTTTGAATTGTATGTGATCTTGAGCTTCTTCAGATCATCAACCAAACATAATCTCTTATTGTCATCTTATGATCTTTTGTCAGCTTGTGCTCTTGTGACTTTTGGACCGACATGCTCATACTGTTGGTGTTTCTTAGTCTTGAAAGCTTGAATAATACATCTGTCTTGAAATTCTTTAACTATAACACTTTGTCAATTCGAGAAAGATGTTCGGCATCAGAGTGACGGAAACTTCTTTGAAATTATTTGACTTTAATACTTCGTTACTTCAAGAAATACGTACGGTATCAGAGTAACGGAATTCTTGAAACATGTACTTGAGCTTTCATGATGTCTTTTCATTTGTTAGTTAAGTATGAGCATGTGGCTATGAATCTTGATTTGTCTTGATCCAATAGCTGCGACCATCGGGATTACATGCATGAAAGGGTTAGTGATAACCACGGTTGTAATAACCACGGTTCCCTGTTGATCGGTATAAATACTGCTTGTGATCAGGTAGAATTCCAAAAAATCTCTTTGACAGGGTTTTGTAGCTGTAATAGCCGTTCTTATTATCAGAGTGTCTCAAAGCACACAACATGGTAAGAGTGAACCAGAGGGACAAAGTCTTACTGATTGAATAAAAATTGATTTGAAAAATCAATCGACATGTCACTTGCAAAAGTGCTATTTGATGTTGACACTGGAAGGATTTCCATCTTTATTGTGAATACCTAAGTATCACTCTGATGTTCTAGCAAAATCATAAGGATAATGCTTAGGACTCTTAAGATATTACTCGTTTTCATAGTGTGTGAGAAACCAGTTTATAATGGAAAAGTGTCCTAGAGAGATTTATGGATGATCTCTTTATTGGCTTTAGACTCGATAGTGCATATTTGATTTTAGTGATCGGAGGCTGGAGCTGATTGCCACATTTTCAATACCAACTAACTCGGAGTGGGAAAGTCGATAAAAATGTGTGTAATCTCCGTGAGTTTTGAAACAAATTCTTTCCGACTTTGAGTGGTTGGGGAGGGTTGTGCATTGCATCACTGGGTCCATGATGACTATCTTCAATACCAGACAACAGCTTAGTGTTTCTGATAGCATATGTGTTGACTCAGGTTTTGCCTAGGTGTAAGGAGGGCTTCTTTCTTTTCACCCTTTATTTTACTTTTCTTTTTCATTCTTCAACCCCTTCAATGCTTACCAAGACTTCATCACTAACACCTTGTTGGTTTTGTTCTAGTGTTAGCTCTGTCTTAGTCTGCATTTCCCCCCTTCTTACTTTTACCCTTTTTGTATCATACCTAAGGAGTTCTATTCTATCTAATGGAATGTCCCTGGGTAGATCCTTCTGGTTTTGGCTGGATCATGGGAATGAATACCTAATCTTAACCACCTTATAACTCTATAAAATTAAGTACATGGTCGGTCTTTAGGTATTGTTCTCATTGTCTTAAAACCATTTGAAAAACTCAACCAAGGTACTGATGATATAAATCAAAACTTTTTGTACCTTGATGTTTTATTTTCTAAAATTTCCCCCTGCATAGGTGCATCGATATTCAAAAGTATTTTGCACATATGAGGAAGAAGCTGCACTAGAGTCCTTTTTGATCACATTTATTAGTTGCATAGTTTTTAATTACATTTCTCCCCTTATTTAAAATGTCAAAATATTTTGATATTTGGGATATTAATTGATTAAAACTGTCCGAGGAGAGAGATGTTACTAATTAGCAAGCTTGTTTGGAACATTTTAATGCTCCCCCTCAATTATTAAGGGAAGAATATAGTGTTAAGTACATATTTTGAAAGATTTTAAATTTAATGAAAAATTCATAAAAATTGTACTTAAATAATATATACTTATTTATGTACACTACATATTGATATATTATACAAGATAAGATAGGAAACAGGACTTGACATGTTTAAACCAAGTATGACATAGTCATACTGTCCTCTACAACAGTCGTTTGTCCGTCTCTGTTTTCCTTCCACCAACCAGCACTTCTAACCTTCTTTGAACCCGTCTTTTGAACAACAGATCACCAATCTTGTTTAGCATGAAGCACAAATCACACGTACCATAGTCAAATTCAAAACTTGATTTCAAGATCCAAGGTACACTCCTACTTGTTAGTAATCCCTCTAACATCACGTTGTCAAAACGAACTAGCTTAAATCTCCTTCATGCACTTGAAATCTATGAAATTCAATTTATTGTTCATATGAATTAAAGTTGAGATTTTGTCAAATTAGTTAAGGGGTTTTGCTCAATAGGGTGCGTCTAAGTCGTAAGTGAAGCAGTTTTTGATAACATTAATGTTTGCGTGAGATATAGTGATTTTCGTAAAGATTAATGATGCGAAACATGTGTGGGGTGCTTCATGTGTTGGTTAACCATTTCTTGTCCTCATTGCATGAAATTTTTCCCCTAGACGTTCATGATAGAGATTGACAAGTGTTCCTCCTTGTTTTAGCTCGAAAATTGGTTAAATCATGCTCGAATGTTGTTTTAAATCAGTGGCAATTGATTCTGTGATAATCTTGGTTGATTGGTGATATATGTGATAAATTCTTAAAGGTTTTAGATTGGTAAGACCTAAGTTAGGATTTATGTTGTATGCGAAATATGTCAAGCATAAACTGTGCAAAACATGTCAGCCTTAAACTGAGTGAAATATGTTAGGTTTTATCTATGCAAAACATGTCAACCTTAAACTAAGCGAAATATGTTAGGTTTTATTTGTGCTAAACATGTCAGCCTTGAACTGAGCGAAATATGTTAGGTTTTATCTGTGCGAAATATGCATATCATGCGAAATATGTACAGGTTCACAAACCAGGCGAAATATGTCATAATTATGAAAAGAAACCATGCCTAAATTTTTTTAAATTTGTGTAAAACTTGTTTAGTTTGTCCTATTTCATAATTTTCCATATTTGAACATGTATTATTTTCTCTCTGATTGAATGTGTGTTCTAAGTTCTCTTGGACTTGTCTAGTTGACTTCATCAGTTGACTTTCACTATTGACTTTAGTTGACTTATTCTTAGAGTGATTTAATACAGTCATGTTTGCATGAAACTTAATCATAGCATAGTTCTAAATCAATCATACAATCAAGGATAACCAAATTAATCAGTAGAATATTTCTGTTGTGTATATAAACTGTATTGGTTAATTCTTAAGCAGAATCAATCATGAATCCATAAGAAACTCAACAAGTTGTTGCTCGTGATGAAAAATGGGTTCCATCTACAGAAATGGTCAAGATAAGCTCTACCAATGTTAAACTGGAAACCACTATGCAACAGAAGGAAGAAACATTTCAAGTTGTCATTGATGTGATCAAGAACTCCACGTGCTTCAAGGCATTCACTATCACTACAGAAGTCCCTGAAATCTTTATGCAGCAGTTCTGGTACACTATCAAGAAGGTCAAATACTCAGAATCATATGAATTCCTTTTGGCTAACAAGAAGTGCATTGTCGATGTTGAATTCTTTAGAAAGATTTAGGATATCTGTCTAAGAGTTGAAGGTGAAGAATTCACTGAGGTACAAGATGATGATGTTGCCCTCACCTTCCTCATTGACCTTGGCTACAAAGGTCCACTACACAAGTATACCAACATGTATGTAGATCACATGCATCAGCCATAGAGAACTCTGGCAGCAATTATCAATAAATGTCTCTCTAGGAAGACTGCAAGCAATGACAAACTTAGAAAATCTAGAATTGACATAATGTGGGGCATGTTCTATAGAGAAAATGTCGAATATCCTGAGTTGATTTGAGAAGACTTTGCTATCCAGATTGATCACATGAAGGAGAGAAAATCAAGACGTGAAACTATGCCATTCCCCCGATTCACCAAAGTCATCATCAATCACTTCCTCTCACAACACAAGTCTCTCTTCAAGCTACAATTTCAACACTATCATACAATCAAGGATGATGGTATAGTAAACAGACTCAAGTTTGTTAGAATTGGAGAAGACTATCAGGAATATGGACTACCTATTCCTGATATGATGCTGAATGAAAAGATCAAGCAGTTAGAGTCTTACCAGATGTTCATCAAGTATTCCTCTGGTCAGATTCCCCCCAAGAAGAGCAGAGGCAAAGGTTCACAAGGAAAGAAGACTGCTGATGTCTCTCAAGAATCAATTGATGTATCTAAAGAGTCTGAACATGAACCTGCTAAGAAAAAGACTGGTAGTAGAAGTACTAGGGGTGTAGTTATTCAAGACCCCCCAAGTACTCTAAAGCCAAAACCAGCTGCTCCAAAGCTTAAGCTCAAGGGTGTTTAATATTTAACTCCTGAAGAACAAGAAGCTGCAGATATTATGCAAGCTCTCAAAGAAAGCAAGAAAACTAGCAGGACAGCCATGTACTGGAGGCTCAAATGAAGGAATTGGTAGGATACCATGGGTTCTCTATGAGTCTACAGTCGTCTCTGCTACCTCACATGAATGAACTGGTACTAAACCATGGGTTCCCGATGAGGAAAAGGTTATCTCTGAAGCGAATGTTATTCTTAAATGGGGTTCAGAGAATGAAAGTAAACAGTCTGATGATTCTTAACTCAATTTTGATGACATAGAGATGAAGGATAAAGATGGTGATGCTGATGACGAAGGCGATGATCATATCAGTGACATTCAAGATACTAATGATGAAGATGCTGAAACTGAATCTGATGAAGATGAAATCTACAAGTATAAGATTTGTGTGCGCAAAGATGAAGATTAAGAGATGTTAAATGCTGAAGTTGAAGAATCAAGGGACGGTGATGAAGAAAATACTAATGTGGTAAAGCCGGATGCTAGAAATACTGAAGAAGTAAAGGATGATGCCAAGAAAGCTGAACTTCCTCCAACAAGCTTCAACTTATATGTATCTTCAGGTTTTGGTAATCAATTCCTTAAACTTTTATATGATACTTCTTTAGTTAGTACTGTTAAGGACACCATAGATGCTGAGATTAACTCTTTATTGGATATTAAAATCCAATCTGAAGTTCCTCATATCCAGTCTCCATCCGTACTTAGAGTACCAGTGTCTGTGATTTATGAGCCCTCAGTCCTCACACAAGTACAAGAAACTCCTTCAGTAGCACCTATAACAACTCTACCTCCTCCATTTGTCTCCACCATACCACCTGTACCTCACCAAACAACAGCACCAATCCCTACACAACCAATCACAGCTGATGCTCCAACCATCACCACTGTTGTCCCTAAATCCGATATGTAACAACCGTTAATTTTCGAAACATATTTAAATAATAAATTATTATTATTATTACATGTTTGTCGTTTATAAAATTTATTTATTTTTAAGCTGACTTATCAAAAACGACCAGCTAAATTACGTTTTCATTGTTCGGACTCTAAAGCAATTTGATGTAAAACAACATTCCTGACAACTTTTCAGTTTTGACCGAAACCCGAAAGCAGTCAGAAAGTGACTGAAATGCCCTCGCAATATTTAGATTGATCTTGAACAATAATCTAAGAAGATTGCTTAAGAGATTCGCAAGATAAAGAAGGAACTAGGAGAGAAGCAAAAGATGCCGAAGTATACCATTAAGTCCACTAACAAGGCGACACTTAAAGAGTATGATCATAAAAGCGCTCTCTACCAGACTGATATAAATGAATTAGCCTATATATAATTATATGTATTCTAAATACCAAATATCAGATAATATAAGAAGTATTCCGTTAAGAAATAAAAATCACTTTAGGAAAAGTGATGACCAAATCTTCCCGAGTCGTATCCCGTCGAAGCGTGAATTGAGAATCTCATTTAAGTTCGTAATCGCGTGATTTGAATAATTTCAAAGATTTAATTTTGGATTCTATTTCTACTTATGAAACGCAAAAGCAAATAAAGGCAAGCAAACAAATAAGGCAATTAAGGATTTAAGCTAAAAACGTTAACGGTAATTCTAAAACGCGACTAATTAACCAAATATAACAAATTTAAACCCTAAAAACTCAAATTTCTAATTTCTGAATCCTAAATGACTTAAAATAATTTTTAGAAAAGAAATTATATTTTTTTGATTTTTATTTTATTTTTAATGAATTAAAAACACTTTTAATCTAGAAAATGCATTAAAAATATTAAACTAATTCTAAAAATTCTGGAAAAATTATAGAAAATACTTAATACTAAACTAAAAGTTTAAAAAATGTAAACTGGAAATAAGCCCTAAGAATAAGCTGCTAAATAAGAAAATAAGCAAAATAAGCATAAACTGAATTTACACCTTATAAACCAAATGTCCCAAGGGTCTAACAGAAAAGACCCCAGGGCGTAATGGTTAAGGTGTTGGGCTGTTATGGTTGAGGTCTCGAGTTCGAGTCCTCCCAATACTCCCAACACCTTTCCATTTTTATTTTGCAAATCTTCTTTTTGAAAAAGCTTTTTAACATAAAAATAAGTAACTTTTAAAAAGAAACTTTTTATGAAACTTAATCAAATAAGCTGAAATAAGCTCAAACTTATCTCAGTTTTGGCTTAAAAGCTTAATAGCTTTCAAGCCTTAACCAAGTTAAGCTAAAAGATACTAAAAGCTAAGATTAAGCTCAAAAAGCTATTGCAGCCCTAGAACTAAGCTAAATAAGCTTAGAGGAACAGAAATAAGTAATACAAATAAGCAGAAAGGCAAGAAAAACAAATAAGCAGTTTTTTAAGAAATATGCAATGAAAAAGGCCAATTAGCAGTTTTCAAGCTAATAAATAAGCTACTTAAGCCAAGACTAAAACCATAAAAGCTCAAAACAGATCAAGTTTGATGACCACAAACAACTAGAAGTTGAAAATAAGAAAATTGGACAAGTAAATAAGCTAGAAAAGAATTGAGAAGATGACAAATTTTACTACTATTTTTTGACTTTTTGAAGAAAATTGACAACTTTTGCAGCTAGCTTAAGGACTTAAAAACACTTTTGACACATTAAAGACTTAAAACAGATTAACTTTAGACTTCAATAAGCCGATTTAAATAAAATTTAACCAAGATATCTAAAATCCATCCCCTAATGGTCTAGCATAATCAGACTTTTAAGTATTAAACTCAATATCAACTAAAAGTTCTTGACTGTCTATTTTTATAAGTTCTCAAAAGATTTTTCCAAGACATTTGACTCAATTCAGATTAACATTGTTGCATTAGAAATCAAGTTTTGATCATAAAAACTATACCTCAAATTCATTTTAAAGAAAATTGACAGATAAACTTTTTAAGCAAACTATAAACCTGGCAGACTTAAACATATGATTCAAATTACTTTAAAACTTAACCAAACTAACTTAAAGCTTATAAAAACTATCACTTAGGCCTAATAAGAGCTTATGAAATTCAGTTGGTGACCCAAAAACAGATTACACATCTTCTAAACCTATTTAAGCTCTTATCTCAAACACTCCTTAAAAATCTAAAAATCTAATTTAAAGCTTAAACAGATCTAATTAACCTCTGATTTTTGAAAACAGATGATACACTAGGCATATTAATGTAAAATAAGCAAAAACTTTAAACAAATAAGCACTTTTTAATAAGCTAAACTAAGAAGCTAAATTGACTGATTTTAGGACAGATTTAATTAAAACTTAACTAAACTATTTTTAAACTAAAAGCTAAACATATTAAGCAACAATAATACTGAATAAGCAAATATAAGCAACAATTAAGCTGATAAGCAGACTGAAATAGAGATTGAGCTAGAAAATGGAAAAAGAGAGTGTACCTTGATCCCATCTAAACAGGGATCTAGAATGCTCAAAAGAGCTTTTCTACAAGCTCCAGCTTGTTTAATACAAGCTGGTAAGATCTATAAGCCCGTCCAAATTTGGCTTATCTTCTAATAATAAGCTGAGGTATATTTATAAAGTGAATAGAAACAGAAAACTCAGTTAAGCTTTTTAGAAAGCTTAACTGAGTAACACAGGATTATAAGAGCTTATTGAGTTTGCTTTAAATGAAAACACATTGCATAATAAGAAGCTTAAAAATCAAATATTAAGACAGAATTTAAGGAAAATGGAATTTCATTAACAAAAGAAGGTTACATTGCTTTTTAAAAAAATACATTAATAAGCTGGAAAATAAGCTGAAAGTAAAACTACACTACTCCTCCACTAATCATTACAAATGAAGAATTCAAGCCCTATTTATAGAAGAACCAAGGTGCAGGGTGTGCTTCTTGTGTGAGGAGCTCATAAGCTTTTGATCTTAGCCTTCCATTCCAAACCGCCTTAATCTCTAATCCATCTGAGCCCTTGATTTGATATGACGTCTCATCCACCAATGAATGCCTCTGGGATTGCTAGCGTGGCTTAAGTAGGTGTCAGGTGTGGGGGTTAAGTCTTCTAGAAGGGATGCGTGTGTAGTGCGTGGGGATTTTAACCCTAGGTTAATGGCGAGGTGAAAAATGGGGAATGGGATGTATAGTGAATTTTGGCGGGGTTATAGTTTGACCAGGTAAAAGGGTTAACGTGGTGTTGGGTTAGGGACTTATAGTGTAAAGTTTTTAGGACTAACGGTGCAAAGAGTCAGGGACTAACGGTGTAAGGATCAGGGACTAACTGGCCCATTAATTTAGGTACGGGTTGGCCTATTTGAGATGTCCACGTCCTTGGCTTCGGTTTTTCACACTCTTTCTATTCCCGTGGTCGGTTTTGTTGTTTTTGGCCTTATTTTGTCTTTTTGTCGATATCTGATACCTGCATAGTACACAATGCAAAACAAGCAAATATTTGGCAATTTATATCTGTTTTTGGTCAATATGGCTGTTTTATTAGGTTAAAAGGTATGCGTATTTATGCCACATACCACAGGGACCATGCATGGAAAAAACAAGTCTTTCTGACCGAATCCTGCTAATCATGCTTATACCATGCTCTTATGGATGCATTGATAGAGAATTAATTGCCATGGATATGGGAGTTGCTGTACGTAAAGAATCACAAAAGACTGGCATGATGATGATGATGCGAGATGTGATGAAGAAACTGTAGTGGACTAACCAGGGTAATGTCACACTCTGTAAATTTCTGGTCATATTTTTAAACTTTCCAGCCATTTTTTTAAAACTTTTTTTTAAAATTTTAAAAATTCCCCCCCCCCTTTCACCCACCCCCCCCCCAGTTACATTTGAATTTAACCTAAAACCGAGAGGTTATCCCGCGTAAATCTAAAAAACGTCATCGGACGCGTTCCGGCTCTGGATATTGATTAGTATAGATATTATATGCATTATTTTATATTTTCTAAGTGTTTTTTGGTTTACGATCACTTTTGATATTTATTTTTATGGTTTAGCGTATTAATTACGTTTTTCGCATTTTTGATCAAATGGAACCCCAAAAACCCGTAATCTTTTTGTGTAAACTCTAGTTATTGTTTGTCTTGAGTTTGTAAGTCAAAAATTTCATGGTCACCCCCTACTCAATTCACACGCATACAAGCACACTCTTAATTAAATCAAGTGGAATCTTTCCCTTTTATTTTGAAATTGATCATGCATGTGTGGGATAGTGACATCTTTGTTTTACCCTTCCATATACCCAACACATCCTTACACACTCTTTGTCACCTTGCATGTTAAGGACCACAATAGCACTAATGGAATCTTGAATTAATTAAGCAAGCTTGGAGCCAAAGCAAAACCATGAACCCCTCCCACTTTTTTCTTTGTTCGAATGGACGCACCACATGGACCATATGGTCCTTGATTCCACACTTTTGCTAACCATGGTCACATGTAGCCAAGACCTTAAACCCTACTTCACATCTTATAAATACCACCTTATACATAACTTAGGGTTCTCATTCATTTCATAGCCTTAAAAGTTTTTCTCTCTTCCCTTTTTCCTCTCCTTGCTCACGGCACACACACACATACTTTCCATATTTTTGATTTCTATCAAGAATCATTCATTTCAAGATCATTTCTAATTGTATCTAAGGGTTTTCCATGGGTTTGATCATTATTTTCAAGGTTTTCTAAAGATTTCAAGAGTAGCGGTTTGATATTTCTAGAGGTTTTTTTGCAGATTATTTGGGGTTTATAAATCTAAGAATTTTGGGTTTGATCTTGTGAGTTTCTTGACTTCATTCTTATTCTTGAAGTGTTTTATTCCATCTCTTGTCGATTTCGTTATGGGTTTTTTATGCAATTAAGGCTTATGTGTTTGTGTTTTTTGAAAATAAACAAGTTAAAACATAAACTTTGTATTGTTTATGGTTCTTTGTTTTACAAAAGGTTTGGTTGTGGGAGTATGAGTGTATCTTGGAGTGTTGCAACATAGAATCTTAAGATTTGGTTTAGTATTGATTATGGTTTTGATGGCGAAAACATTGGTTGGTTAGAGTGAATGGGACTAGAGCTCGAATAGGCATATTGTGAAAGTTTGAGGAAGTTTTGGAGAGCTTTGCGAAAAATCTGGTTGCTGATACGGTTTTATTTTGAGGATTTGGACGACCTAAAAAATGTTTTCATTAGTCAAGAAAGTAGTTTTTAGAGAGCTTATTTCGTATAGATAAGTTTTCATATGTCGAACACTAAAAGCGGATTTAAAACGGCCAAGTTATGGCGAAATGAATTTTTGGAAAACTTTTTGGAAAAATAACAAATGAAGTTGCTGATGTGAATAGTAAATTTGGTTTTTGGACACTTTCGGATATTTTTGAGGTTTTGAAACATTGGCGAAACATATTGAAACATTAACGTATTGATTGGAAACACTAGAAATGTCATAAAGGAAATTATGGAATGCTTAATGTTGGAAAAGTGTAAGACTTCTAAAAATAGTAACTTTTGAGATAAGTCGTCGAGATGGATGTAAAAGTTAGGCGTTTAGGTATTGATAAAGCGTTTTTGGAAATATGGATTTAACAAAATATAGGGGACGGTATTAACGTCTTGAAACTTAGAATTTTCCTAAAATAGAAAGCTTCTAAAATTGAACTTATTAGTAAAACGTGGCGTATTTTAATCATGAATCTTTTGTATCGTAACGACACCATTTTCCAACTAAGACCACAAACACAAAATGGGTGCCTTCTTGTGATAGTTTACACTTTTGGTTTCGTAATCATCCTTAGGTACTACGGACGCGTCCATTCTTTAGGTGACGGCTAGATAGTTTACATCCTTTCTCGTAAGTGATTATTTCATTTGTCATCGCTCTAAGTGGGTCATAAACCCCACTCTTTTACTCATTTTATTTTACATAAACATATTTTACACTTTGGGGTGAGAAACATTGCTTGTTTATAAACTTTGGACACAAGTGTTTTCAGTTATCATTTCCTATTTACGTGTTGCCTAAGTAGCGATTAGACCACTATCATGCCCGAACCATCATGAACCGTTAATTCCCTATGACCAATGGGATTCGTTAAGTAAGCGTGAATGTTATAAATAGATCTATTTGGGACTAATTATCCCTATCCAGGTAAGCAAGCACTTACTTGTTTCTTTGTCGATGAACAAATGGATATATTTCATGTCGGGAATTCTTTGAGGTGTCTTGGTCAGAATCTATAGGGCAATATCCTCACTTGCTATATATTATGTATTCTTTCTATTTGCTTCGGTGGTCAGTGCGCTTAGCGCAACGTAAATACTTTTCATGTGATATTGTATCTGTTATAATAGTCACATCACTTTTAAAATCTTGTGGTCCAGCCTTGCATCAATTCAAACCTATGAATTCACCAACTTTATGTTGACTGTTTTAAGCATGTTTTTCTCAGGTGCTTAGCTGGATTGTTCTTGAAGTGCTATTGATGGTTGTATGCTTGTATTTGGGAGTCTTTCAAGAATGTTATCTTTAACTTAAATACTGTTATCTTAAAAAACTGTTATGATTCCATTGATTTTCTTAAAGCTTATGGGATATAAACCATTTCATTTATGTCAGAATAATACAATTGTATGAACTTATTTAATTTATCCAAAGCAACGAGTTATGTTTTACCAAACGTCCATATAGTGGTCGTTTACTTGATCTTGTGCAATGTATGCAATGACGTCACGCCTCTGGACACGTATTTCGTCCAGGCCCCGTTTGGGGGTGTGACAGGTACAAAGACAAAGAGGAGAAGAACCAAAGAGTCAGAGTCTTCCAAGAAACCATCCACCATTAAGGAAACCTCCAAAGGTAAAGCTCTATCAAAAAGTTCTAAAATTGGTAAGTTTGCAACTGCAAAGGAACCAGTTTGAAAAACCAATTGCTGAGGTGGTAATGGATGATGCAGTAAACACTACGGGTGAAGATATGGTTCATGATGATGATCAACCACAAGACACTTTAGAACCTAATACATATAAGACTCCGAACCAAGATTGGTTCAAACAACCTCTAAGGCCTCCTACTCCTGATCCGGAATAGAACAAGCATCAAGTTTTACTTAATCAACTTGAGCAGCCTTGGTTTAACCAAATGGTCTCTAATACAAAGGATCCTCCCACATTCAATGATCTAATGTCCACTCTGATTGACTTCTCCAAGTACGTGTTGAATCGACTCAAGATAGAAAATCTTACTCAAGATCTCTTATTAGGACCAACCTATAATCTGTTAAAAGGCACATGCACTAGCAGCATCGAACTTGAGTACAACTTCCAAGAGTGTTTCAATGCATTGGCAGACAAACTTGATTGAAACAATCCAGAAGGAGATCGTTACCCTTTTGACTTGTCTAAACCTCTTCCCCTGTAAGGTTGCCCAGGCCATCTAACCATTTTTGCTGATTATATAACACCTCGTGTTTTAGGTCATTGTACGACATTATGTAATTCACAATTTATTTTTAGGGTTTTACGCGTTTGCTCTTAAATCGTAATAGTTAAGCTAAATCGCGTAAACTAAAAATGATCATTCAATGTAAACCGGCATATTAAACGATAAACGTTTACATCAAGCAAGTGTTAATGATTATTTTGAGTAATTATCACCTTCTGTTCATCATTTTTTAGTGGTTACGTTAAGTGATACGTTTCACGATAAATAAAATAGTTTCGGCCTTCCGGAAGCACGTTAACTTAACTACGTTCACCAAATACAAATATTTTTACCCAATACGTAAAGTTTATTTAAAATCTTCATAGTAGTTATCACTGTTACTTATTTCTCATTGAATTATTCAAATCAAACTCTACCATGTGCAAGTTATACATTTTATTAAATCTATACTACATTATACTTCAAATAATACATTTATACACCAAATAAAGATCAAAGATATTTTCAAACCCCCCTCCTAGCATATGAACGTGTGTATGTATGTATACTAAGCCATGAGTCACCAAGAAGCTTCACAAATATCTTCATACATGCACCTTGCATCCACTTGAACTCATGACTAGCCAAAACCTATCCAAGATAAGCTCCAAGCTTCTTCCATTGCATTCTTATCCTTGCCACCTTGCATGGCATCAACTTGGCACACAAATATCTTCATATGATCTCCTAGTAGTATAAATAGGGGTGCCCTTGTGTTAGAAAACTCCTTCACTTCATTCCTTAACAAAGAAATCACAAAAACTATCTCTTTTCTCCTATCCTAGGCCACAACATTCCACAAGGTTTTTAGGGGATCCATACCACAGCATTCCACAAGGTTTTTAGGGGATCCATAGCTTGATTTTCTTTCACCATATTAGTGTTTATACATCATACTTTAGGTATTCTAAGAAGGTTTCAAGGCTTGGTTAACCATTTGCAAGAAAGGAAGCAAGAAAAAGAAGCTAGGGTTTACTTGGAAAAAATTAGGGTTTCATCTTATATTTACTAGCTAAGGGTTTAAATCACAAGGGTATGATTGTTATTCTTGCCTCTACTCATCCACACAAGGTTATTTAAAAGCTTAATCATTTCATAACTAAGATTTTATGTGTTCATATGCTCTATTTAGCTAAATCACCATTTAGGATACTTTTGAATATGTGAAAGGGATTTTTACTTATGATCAATGTTTTGTGAACTTATTTACATGTTATATGGATACTAATATGATGTTAAAAGGAATGTATAAGTGTTTTAACATGTTGGTTAAGTATTAACATGTATATGAACAAATTAGGGTTTCAATGTTAACTTAATAAGTTACAAGTGAAAATGGTGTAAATAACATGTTAATCTTGTATTCATGGACACTCTTGGACAAAACATGACCTAATGGACCTAATATATGTAAGACATAAGATATAAGTGTTGTAAAGTAGTTGTAACAAGGTGTTGTAGCTTAATGGTACAAAAATCAAGCATAAAACACGTTTTGAACACAACCTTTAAAAGTTTCTGTTTTGGTCCGAATTTGTTAACAGCCATATTAGGTTTTATAAAGATAGTACATCTCATAAGGATTCCAAAATGATAAGAAACTCGAAAATCAGATTTATAACGAAGAAGATACGCTAGTTACGAGTTTACGACGCTAAATACTTTATAAAACAAATTTTATAAAAAGTTACTATTCATGGCAGAAACTTATACTTTGTAAACATCAATAATATGATAAAACTTTCAATTACGAGAACGTGATCGAAAGAATCGCTAAAAAAGGAGCTATAACGAATAGGATACGACATTTACGGGTTTTGAGTTAATAAGTTATAATCTGTAATGAACAGTAAAACCACTATTCACAGCAGAATCTCGGAAACTTAAAAATGAAATATTATGATTACTCGTCTTAATACGAAAGCGTGGGCGTAAGAAACGCGAGAAATGGACTTAAAACGGCAAAGTTATGTCATTTTTGCTAAAGGCGTAATTATAAACGTTTTTACTTTATAAATACGATTTCACTTAAACGATTAGATGGTGATATAGCTATATAGATATATATATTTTATTAGTTATCAAAGTGCTATATTACTAGGGAATTTCATAATGAGGCCTCTTCGGATGGCGTATTGACGAGCTGTTGGATTTATGATTTAAAGTGTCCTAGCTCCTCGTACGTCATGTCATGTCCTCTTAAATTATGATAGCCCGAACGATAGTACGATGGTAACTATATAGGATTATATATGGTAGTTGTTAGACAACGTACTTGAATACTGATTCGACCTATAGCAAGATCCAAGTGTTTAAAGTTCATTCCTAGTTATATCTAAGGTGTTGTGAAGCATTAATTCTTTGATTTCAAGACTTACAAAATTAGGGTTTGTAAGATTATTTGGGGTTTTTATAGATCTATAGTATTTGGGTATAGATCTTGTATTTTCACTACTTGCTCTTCTTGATTTGTAAGTGTTCCTTGAATCTTTGTTTGGTTTCATCCATTATTTTATAGATCTATGTTTGTTCATAAGATCCATGTGTTTGTTTTAATTTTTACAAAAGAAATACGTTAATATTTTGCCATCTTTTATAAAATGGAAGTAAACATTGTTACCACTTTATGTTTATGTATTATATTATGTTCTTGGTGAGATTGAGAGTTGATAAGAGTTGCAACAATAGAGATTAGGGTGGATTAAGGTTTAGTTTTGTTGGTTGGTTGTTGGTAAATAAAGATTAGGGCTAGATTAAGCACTAATATGCGAGTTGGGTTGAGTTTTGGTCGTATTTCGGTAAAACAACCTTGCTGTCCCGAATTAGTTTTGTGGTTTTGAACGACTTAAAAATGTTTTCATTAGGCGTAAAAGTAGTTTTTGAAGAGCTTAATTCGAATAGATTATTTTTCACATATCACACTTTAAAATCGGACTTAAAACGACCAAGTTATGGCCAAATGAAACTTGAAACATTTTTCGGCAAAATGGATGAATAGTGGGCTGTTGGGAATAGTAAAATGGGTTTCCGGGCACTTTCGGATGATTTTGGATGTTTTAAATGCAAGCGAAACATATAAGAAAATGATAGGTATATAGTTAGAACAACTACGAATGGCATATGAAGGTTATTGAGATGACGACTTAATAAAAAGTAGGATTATTAAAAATGGTACGAATTGGACATTTAGGCGATTTAAACATAAGGATTAGGCGGTTTTAGAATTTGGCATTAAGCGATTTGTTAAATATGGGAATTAGAAAATAGAGACGATATTAAGGTTTGAAAACTAAAATTGTTTCCTAAAAGGGAAAGTTTCTAAAAATAGTAAATTTTTGCGAGTGTGATTTAAACTAAGGTCGTGGTAAAGTTTCATGTTTCGCTGTTATGTTACTAAAACGCAAACACCACTTGGATGTTTAATTGATGACATGGTTTGCATTACGTGTTCTTTGACGCGAATGCTAGGGTCTTACCCATATTACTCTAGGTCGCGGCTAGACCTCCTTATAATCTTCTTCCATGTTGTTGTGGTTCTCGCTTAATTCCTTGGCTAAGGTGAGTTCATAGCCCCATGTTTTTACTGATTTACAAATGCTTTATACTATGGGGTGAGAAACATTGTTTGCTTTTTAAATTGGACACAAGTTCTTTACGCGAGTTTTACATGTTTATGTGTTGCCTAAGTTTGCTTACAAACCTACTACTGCCCGAATTATCATGAACTGTTAGTTTCTTTATTTTTTTCTTTTTTTATTTTATCTTTTTTATTTATAGACCGGAAGGAATCCGTTGTGGGATGCACGTAAGTGAGTAAATTGATATTATTAGACTAATTTATCCCTATCGCTTTGGTTCCACATACAAAGAACAAATGGATATATGTCATTGTCGTTTGTGCATTGTGCGTGGTCTTTGGTTTGGGACACTGGTTAAGGGCATGAATTTCTATGCAGACACGGAGTAGCATGCCCTGTTGATTATTAGCTTCAGTTGTCATTGAGCTTTGCAGCACAGTAAATTCTTTTATGTGATGTTGTATCTGTTTTTAAGTAGGCTTATATGTTTTGACATCTTGTGGTCCACTCTTGTATTAAACTTAACCTATGTATTTCACCAACATTATTGTTGGTCGTTTTTAAATGATTTTTCAGGTGCTTAGCTTGGATTGATTCTTGATGATTTGTGGAGTCTATGTTCTGTGCTGACTTCGCAATTTCGAGATTTATCTATTATTTACTCGTTGTCATTATCAAAATTTGTTATGCTCCGATACGTTAACTTAATCTATTATGGGTGTAAAACTTAAGATTTATTTTTTTTTATTGCATCGAAGAACTACTTTTCAAACGGTCCATGATGAGTGGGTCGTTATTTATTGCTATTTGTGATCGGATTTTTATAAACGTCACGCCCTCTGACACGTATTCCGTCTAGGTCCCGTTTGGGGGTGTGACTATTGGTTATCAGAGCCAAGGTTATTGAGAACCAGGTAGTCAATACTAGGTCTGGTTCTATAACCAGTATGTTGATTCCTATGTGCCTCATTTGTGGCTTACTTGTTGTCGATCCTTGCTGCATTACATATATATGAGTATTATATTTATACTTGAGGAGTATTATTTATTGCCTTATTTACCTTGCCATTCATTTTAGCATTTCTTTATGCCTTGCATGGTTTCATATAAAGGAGATTTATATAAACTTTTGCTTGTGCAGATTATGGCAGCTTCAACTATCATTATTTCTTCTGATTCTTCGGATGAGAGTGTAGGATCACCGCCCTCTCGGGTTATTCTTTTTGGTGATATAACCTATGGTTATTCCCTTCTACTTCTGTGGTTGCTCCAGAGACTTCTACTATTGCTCCTGTTATTTCCTCTGCCGCTCCTATGGTTGAGACGACTCTTGTCGCTTCACCCACTGGATTGTGTGGCTTGGTTCCCTATACGGGTTCCGATTCTGATTCACCAGATGAGATGTCTTCACTAGAGGCACATTTCCCCAACATACCAGCTATTTCACCATTCATATGCATCGATTCTTCTGAGGCTCATGATTCTTCTGATGGACCACCACTGCAGAACCCTTATGTTACTACCATTGCTCGTTGGAGGAGCAGTTGGTATCATCATGTCCTTATCTTCTATCAATGAGTTTCCTATTGCTCCTGTTACTGCCCTGCCCGGGATTCGTCGTTCGGTCGGCGGACTCTATCCGGGCTCCCGGGGAGGCTATTCCTTTAGTCGACTTACCGCACCCATCTTAACGGCGCCCGCGTAGTTGTTGGACTGCAAGGAAGGACGAGTTGGGACCCTTTACCAGCTTGCAAATTAGCATCGAGGCATGCATCACCTCGTTCTCCAGATCATCACTCATCTTCTTCCAGTCCATCTTTGGATTCTTCGCCAGTTCATTCTTTGGGTTTGGATGCGTCAGATCAAGCTCATTCGGGATCTTCGACTAAAGATGTATCACCCAGATTGTGTTACCCTCCGAGGAGAGCACCACAATGTAGTGAGGGGGACGTTTGTCATTGGTGTGCTGCTCCATTATCTACTTGGTACCCACCGACTACATTAGAGTCATCATCAAGGGATGCACCAGAGAGACCCATGCATTTATCTTCACATTCTGCTGGACCATCCCGTAAGAGATGTAGATCCCGGTTGATTCAACACCATTATCCATGCCAGTTATGGGATCCTTAGCTCCTACTTTTGCTAATCTCTCACCACCTCGTAAGAGGTTTAGAGATTCATATTCATCAGAGGCTAGCATAGAGGGGTTTTTTTGGGGGGGGCCCCAAGTTGGTCTTACAGGGCCTGGGGTTGATATGGAGTAGGATTTTAGTGATGAGGGATGTGGTTGGAGATCATGTTGAGAGTGGACCATAGGGATGCCAGGGATGTCACAGAGGAGTCATGTGGCTTACGCCAGCATGGATATCCGCTGAGGTAGGTATCGACCTATGACTTGCACCGTTAGTTGAGGAGACGATTGTGGAGCACAATAAGGAGGAATCTCTGACTCATCTGGCACTAGGGATGACACTTGTTAGGTCTAGCGAGGATATGCCGGTTGACTTTGGGTGTTGCTGTGCGTGACATTTTACCATCACATGTCTGAGGTTCATGTTGTTAGGATTGTCGGCGGTGTGCTGCTCAGGAGACGGTTAGAGGCTGATCAGTGATGGCTTAGTGGTGACTAGAGGCTAGGGATGGCTAAGATGAAATTATAGCTTGGAGGTTGGCGAGAAACCTCAAGGTTCGTGCTTTGTTGGATATTGAGAGAGGATCGTATGAGCAGCCTTCGAATCTTCATATGTCCATTTTACATGAGGAGTTTCATCAGATTCGTAGGGATCGTGATGATGCTCGAGGGAGACTTAGGAGGTTGGTGTTGTATCTTGGGAGGCGCTTTAGCTTTCGTCCATAGTCTAGTTGCACCCTGATCAACGTAGTGACATTAGCCAATGGTTAGGTCTAGGTATAGCAGTAAAATAATTGTGGATTCATGAAAACTATTTTGGATTTGGTTGTTAATAGAATATGTTTTATTTATGAAATGAAAAAGCTTGTTTGATTCTCTTTGCATATTTTCTTTGTTGTTATTTATTCTTCTATCGATTATGGTTACAATTAAATTTTACTTCATAGCATGTATTAAATTATCATTACCTGATGTTTGTATATTCGTTTCAAAAATCTTACTATGAGTTGTGTATTGTGATGTAGAACAATGACAAACACTCGTTCCGGGATGACCCACGCCGCAATTAAAGAGATGATCAACCAACGTGTGAACGCAGCTCTAGAAGCTCATCGAGTTAACCAAAATCATGGAAACTAGGACATGGGAATGACAATGGAAACGGTAATGGAAACGGGAATAGGAATGACAATGGAAATAGTAATGGAAATGGTAATGGAAATGGAAATAATGAAGGCGACAACGGTGATGGTAATGAGAACCACACATTGTTGAATGAAGAAGGCGATAGGTTGTTGTGTGACATGTACATAACTGGACTTCATGAAGGTGTCAACCTATAGTTTTAAAGAAACGATAGGTAGTGGTTGGTGATAAGGTAGAGTGAGAAGATGGGAGACAGTGATTCACTTCAGCAAACCTGTCCGGGAGAAATATCAAGTGAGTATGCTACTGTCTGACTCGACAGTGCTCTAAACCTGTGAACTCTACAAGAGAACCATCGGAAAATTAATGCAGCATACGCTTGTCTTGGAGAGTAGCTGTGGAACTGTGACCGAAGTGTATTGCCGAGAAATGAGATCCAAAAGATGGAAACGAGCTGTGGATTCTGTCAGTAATAAAAAACATAAATGGCATCGGCTAATTACACTCATAGGTTCTAGGGAATCCCATGATGTGCACACCAAAGGTTTTCCCGAGGAGGAAGATCGAGTGGAGAAATTTCATTGGAGGTCTTCCCGAATATCATCTCAAGGAAATGTGATTGCTGCAGAAACATACAAGACTACAAGATTGCTGTGTCTGTTCGAATTGCCAACAACTTGATGGATCAAAAGTTGAAGGGCTATGCTGTAAGAAACGCAGAGAACAAGAGGAGATTGAACAACAACTATAGAAACAACCGTGGGCAACAACCACCCCACAAACGACAGAATACTGGAGGTCAGAATGTTGCTAGAGCCTATATGGCTGGTAACAATGAGAAGAATGGTTATGAAGGAACACTTCCTTTCTGCAATAAGTGTAAGCTACACCACGAAGGACAGTGTACTGCTAAGTGTCGTAACTGTAAGAGGATTGGACATCTGGCCAGGGATTGCAGATCTGTTGTGACTGTACCTACTCAAGGAACTCCAGGGCCGAATCAGGGAGTTATTACGTGTTTTGAGTGTGGTGCACAAGGACATTACCGGAAGGATTGTCCCAAAGTCAAGAACCAAAACCGTGGGAACAAAGCAAGAGTTCCTGATGCAAGAGGCAAAGCATATGTCCTAGGAGGAGGTGACGCAAACCCGGGTTCCAACACTGTCACGGGTACGTTCCTTCTCAACGATCATCATGCTTATATGTTATTTGATTCGGGTGCCGATAGAAGTTTCGTATCAAATACTTTTAGTACATTGCTAGATATCATACCCTATGCCTTAGACGTTAGTTACGCTGTCGAGCTAGCTGACGGAAGAACTTCAGAAACCAACACTGTGCTTAGAGGTTGTACATTAGGATTGTTAGGACATCCATTTAATATCGACCTGATGCCCATAGATTTGGGTAGTTTCGACGTTATCATCGGCATGGATTGGTTAGCAAAGAATCATGCAGTGATTGTCTGTGACGAGAAGATAGTGCGTATTCTTTACGGAAATGAAATTCTGATCGTTCAAGGAGACAAAAGTGACAAGGAGAAGAAATCAACATTGAGCATTATATCATGTGTAAAGGCCCAGAAGTATACGGAAAAAGGTTGTCAACTATTTTTGGCGCAGGTTACGATGAAAGAAAACAAAGACAAGTCGAAGGAGAAGCGACTTGAAGACGTGTCGACTGTATGGGACTTTCCGGAAGTCTTTCCTGAAGACTTACCTGGATTACCACCGATACGACAAGTTGAATTCCGAATGGACTTAGTCCCAGGTGCTGCACTTGTAGCTCAAGCCCCGTATAGATTAGCACCGTCAGAAATGGAAGAATTGTCTACTCAACTACAAGAACTTTCTGACAAAGGATTTATGAGACCAAGTTCTTCACCCTGGGGAGCTCCGGTTTTGTTTGTCAAAAAGAAAGACGGCTCTTTTCGGATGTGTATCGACTACCGTAAACTTAACAAGCTTACTATAAAGAATTGATACCCACTTCCGATAATCGACGACTTGTTTGATCAGTTGCAAGGATAAAATGTATACTCGAAGATCGACTTGAGGTCTGGTTATCACCAACTCAAAGTTCGTGACGAGGATATCCTAAAGACGGCGTTTAGGACCTGCTATGGTCACTACGAGTTCCAAGTGATGCTTTCGGGTTGTCTAACGCACCGGTACTGTTCGTGGATTTGATGAACCGAGTATGCAGGCCATACTTAGATAAATTTGTGATCGTGTTGATCGATGATATCTTGATCTACTCGAAGGACAAGGAAGAACATGATGCACATCTTAGGCTAGTTTTAGAGTTGCTCAAGAAGGAAGAATTATACGCCAAGTTCTCGAAGTGCGACTTTTGGCTGTCGAAGGTATAATTTCTTGGACACGTGATTGATAGTGAAGGCATTCACATTGTGTTATCCCACTAGTTTAATCCATTACACAACAATAATCTATACCAATATGCTAGAAAATAAGAAATCTTAGAGAGATAAAGTAGAGAGAGAAACAAGAAAGGAAAGAGAATTGGAAAGTTACAAGTGAAGTGAAAATGTAACCAACACCCTTCACCAAGTGTGGTGAAGGGATATTTATACCCT
>BQNB010107255.1:0-23209 GCA_026074375.1 Tanacetum coccineum | reverse complement strand
ACAGTTCATGATAATGGGCTCAGAGGGTTATTGCTACTTAGGCAAACACGTAATCGTAATGTAAAATGTCCACTTGCGTTCAATTTGTAAAACATGCATATGTTTCTCACCTCAAAACTTGTAAATAATTATAAATGTAAAACGTGGGGCTATGAACTCACCTTGAGTGAGTAAATCGATAATGTAAATCACAAACTGAAAATGTGTCACGAATACGCCTGAATGCAACCTAATTAATTTTAGGTCGTGTGAGTACTAAATACTTTGAATAACTAATACCGTATATAATTCTATATAGTTACATCACCATCTAATTGTATTTGTGAAATCATATTTATAAAGTTAAAATGTTTATAAATATTACTTTAGTAAAAATGTCGTAACTTTATCGTTTTAAGTCCTTTTCTTACGTTCTTTACGTCCACGCTTTCATATTAAGACGATGTATTAAAATATTACATTTTTATATTTTCAACCCTCTGGTGAACAGTACTTTTTACTGTTCATGCACTTTTATAAATTTCTTTTTATAAATTTAATTAGCGTACACCTAGTAAAAGTCATATCTTATTCGTTTTAACTCCGATTTTAGTTATTCTTTCAAGCACGTCTTCATAATTAAAAGTTTTATCTAACTAATATATTTTCCAAAATGTATCTGAGATGAGTATTGATTTTTACTTTTCATAGTTTATAAAATTATTTTTATAAACTTTAATTATCGTAAACATGAAAAAATCCATAACTCCTTCGTTATTGATCAAAAAATTATGATTCTTAATGTTTTGGAATCCTAAAAATATGTACTTTTTATGAAAAATAATTACATAATTTTATCAGAATTGGAAAATAAAAAGTTTTTATAAAATTGTTTTTATAAAAGCTTTTATTATCGTAAAACTTGCAAATGGCGTGTCTTCTTCGTTATAGCTCGGATTTTGGAGTTCTCTGCATGCCTACGATCATCATGAGGTGTAGTATGTTATAAAAATATTAAATTAATGCCTTATATTCGAATTAAAATCAGTAGGTTTTGGTATTTGTGTTAGAATGAGTTTAAAACTTGTTTTTATAAGTTTTTAATATAGTAACTTTGTTACAAGTCCTCTACAACACTCATCTCACATGTCCCATGTTAATTTAAGTTCTTAAGTCCATTATTGTCCAAGAATCACAAGTCCTCATATTCATTTTACTTGTAAACTTTAATAAGTAACTTTTAAACCATTAACTTATATATACTTCTATAACTTAATCCACACTCATAAAATGTGTATACTTACATTATAACATGTCCTCAACATCAACATAACATATGACAAAGCTTATCAAACCATGAACAAATGTAAAAATCCATTTTACATGTTAATAATATTCCTATATAGTGATTCACTATATAAACATAATATACATATGAAATCACAAATGTAAAGAGTTTAAAGGTTTTAGATAACCTTAGTATGAAGTAGGATGATGAACAACAAGATCTAAACCCTATTTTAGATATTAAACCTATGCTTTCAATACTTAGAAAAACCTAAATCCAATGAAACTCTAATCTTAAACCTTTCTTAATTAACCCTTGTAAATGCTTAACTAAACCTTCAAACCTTTTTAGTATATCTTATATATGTTGTTAGAACACTTAAATGTGTGGTAAATAAAATTTGTATGGATTGTGTATGGTGTTTGTGGTTTAGCCGTGGCCTAGGAGGGAGAGACAAGAGAGATTGTGAAGTTTTTAGTGTAAGGAATGAGAAGTGTGTTTACCTCTTACTAGTTGGCTCTCTTATATACACCAAGGACTAGTCCAAGACCACTTGTAGAAGTCTTAAGACAAGATGAGGGTTTTAAGGAAAGTCTTGGTCAATTTCTAGTCATGAACACCTAAGGTTTAATGAGATGCATTTGTACAAGTTCTAGTTGGTAATTTGTGTGCTCTTTGTCCCCTTGGGATCACTTTTCATCTGAAAATATAGGGGAGGAGGGAGTACTAGTTGATTTTTGATATCTTGTATAAAAATCTTGCATTATTTGAAGTATAAGTTGTATATATTAGGTGTAGACTTATAACTTGTAAAGTGTATGGTTTGGTTTAATTATTTTATGTAGAATTCGGCTAACATAATAAATATGGATGAAGTTTTATAAAACTTTAGGTATTAGGTATAATAATAGGTATTTGTTGAAGCGTAGAAAAGTTTTGGTGGTTCCGGGAATGTCTAAACGTATTTTATCACGAAACGTAAACACTTTACGTTACTAATAAAATAAAAATGTGCAAAGTTAATAATTATCCTCTGAATAATTATCTAACACTTTATTGACGTAAACATTTGATTGTTTGATGTCTGTTTACGTTGAATGATAAATTTTAGCTTACGCGATTTAACTTAACGATTAAAATTAAAAGCAAATGCGTACAAGACTAAAAATAAATAGTGAAATAAATGACGTCGTACAATGACCTAAAATACGGATTGTTACGGTCTTCCCCCGTTAAATGAGCCTTGTCCTCAAGACTTAAGACGCGGCACTTGACGACGGTGCAGTCTTTGTGAAGAGATGCGGATACTTCTTCCGAAATTGGTCTTCACGTTCCCATGTAAACTCAGGACCTCTCCTAGAGTTCCATCAAACCTTAATGATTGGAATACGGATTTTCTTCAGTCTTTTAACTTTATGATCCATGATCTCTATTGGTTCCTCAACAAAATGAAGCTTGTCATCAATATGGAGTCCATCCAACGGAATGGCTAATGGTTCATTAGAATAGCACTTCCTTAAGTTGGATACATGAAACGTATTGTGAACCCTGCTCAGCTTTTAAGGAAGTTTAAGCTTGTAAGCAACAGCTCTAACCTTTTCCCACACATTGAGAGGTCCAACATATCTGGGATTTAGCTTCCCTCGTTTGCCAAAATGCTTGACTCCTTTCCAAGGCAAAACCTTGAGCATAACTTTATCTCTAACTTGAAATTCCATCAGCTTACGTTTTAAATCGGCGTAACTCTTTTTTCGATTTCGAGTGGCTTGAATTCTTTGCTTGATCTGAATGACCTTCTCGGTCGTCTCTTAAACTATTTTTGGACCAGTGAGTTGAACTTCTCCAACCTCGGCCCAACAAACAGGTGAACGACACTTTCGACCGTAAATTGCTTCAAATGATGCAGCCTTGATGCTAGCGTGATAACTATTGTTATATGAATACTCAACTAATGGAAAATGGTTAACCCAACCCTTTCCAAAGTCGATCACACAAGCACGCAGCATATCCTCAAGAGTTTGAATAGTCCTCTCGCTACTCATATCAAAATTCGTACCCAAGGCCTTCTGAAGTGACCTTCATAAATTTAATGCGAACCTAGGGTCACGATCACAACTGATTAAGACAGGTATTTCATGCCTCGTGACTACCTCTTTTAGGTACATTCTTGCCAACTTTTCCATGGGACCAGTTTCCCTCATTGGTACGAAAATTGCGAATTTAGTAAGTCAATCAACAATCACCCAAATAGTGTCATAACCTTGTGACGACTTAGGAAGCTTCGTGATAAAATCTATAGTGATATTATCCCACTTACATTGAGTATCTTGGGTTACACCAACAAACCTGATGGCCTTTAGTGTTCAGTCTTGACCTTAGCACATGTCAAACATTTGCTGACATAGGTGGCGATGTCAGCCTTCATATTGGGCCACCAATATAGCTTTTTCATGTCCTAATACATCTTGTCAAAACCCGGATGGATAAAGTATCTTGACTTGTAGGACTCGTGCATGATCACAGTCCTCAAATCGCCATAACAGGGTAACTAACTCCTGCCATTTAAGCATAGAGTTCCATCCGCGAGGGGTTCCAACTTCTCCTTTGGTATATCCTTCCTGACCATACCTCCTACATCTTCGTTTTTGAGATTGTTAGGATTAAAAGCTTCTTGATGTTGTTTGGAAGTAACTGCTGCTAAGTTAGTGCTGCTGGAATAAAAGTTAATGCTACTACTTACAACTACTAAAGAATTACAACTACTAGAAGAGTTTCTACTGTCAGAAGGATAAAGACAAGAGAAAGAATTAAGATGAAGATTGTTTATCAAGATTACTTACGGGATAAGTATGAGATATTTTTGTAAAAGATACGTATAAGTTATTTGTTTAGAAGATCATGATAACTTAGGAAAATATTGTAAGCCTGTTAGGACTCCTTGGTGTATAAAAGGAGGTCCTAGGGTATAGAGTTTAATGTACCCAAATACACATACATTCATACGTTTTGATATATAGCTTCAAGGTTGTAAACCCTAGTACTACACAGAGTACTCGTCTTATTGATAATAATATTGGAGCTTTTCAGTGATATCATTGTTTATACAGTTTATTGTTTCATTAATATTCTTCTAAGTATTAAAGAATAGATTCTGTATACTCTTTAGTACTCACAAAGTTTCTACCATAGTTGTTTTGGATCTATCCAAATTAACTTAACCTTTACAAGTTAAGGAATCGATCTTAAGTTGGGATCAACAAGTGGTATCAGAGCTTGTGTTCTGAAACTTTAATCTAGAAGAAACTAACAAGAAGAACTCTTTACTCACAAGGAAGAGATGGATCTAGAAACTGCACAAACCACTACTATAGCAAAGTTGTCCATTCTCAAATAGGGTGAATATGATATGTGGAGGCTAAGGATTAAGCACTACTTTCAAGTACAAGACTATGCTCTATGGGATGTCATACAGAATGGAAACTCATTCAAACCAGCAGCTCAAACAACAACAAATGTTGATGGTACCTCAACTTCACTAATACCAAGTCCTGTAACTACTAAAGAAAAGGCTCAAAATAAGAATGATGTGAAGGCAAGAAGTATGTTATTGATGGCACTTCCTAATGAACATCTAATGACATTTAATCAATACAAGGATGCTAAGACTTTATTTGTTGCTATACAAACAAGATTTGGTGGTAATAAAGCCATAAAGAAGACTCAAAAGACTCTTCTGAAGTAAATGTATAAGAACTTTAGTGCTCCAAGCACATAGTCTCTTGACTCTATTTTTAACAGGCTTCAGAAGATTGTAAGTCAGCTGGCTATCTTGGGTGAAAACATTTCACAAGAAGATCTCAATTTGAAATTTTTGAGAAGTCTGTCTTCTGAGTGGAATACGCATGTTGTAGTCTGGAGGAATAAACCTGATCTAGGCACAATGAGCTTTGATGATCTCTACAACAATTTCAATATTGTTGAACAAGAGGTTAAAGAAACTGCAAGCTCAAGCTCAAGCTCAAGTTCTCATAATATGGCTTTTGTGTCATCCCCTAGCAGTACTAATAAAGTTAATACTGCTTATGGAGTTAGTACTGCTAACACTCAAGTCAGCCCTACTAGCACTCAAGTTAGCACTACTAGTACTCAAGTTAGTATTGCTAACTTAAGTGATGACACTGTTTATGTATTTTTGGCCAGTCAACCAAACGGGTCTCAACTTGTATATGAGGACTTGAATAAATCCATTAAGATGACATAGAAGAGATAGATTTGAAATGGCAGTTAGCATTAATGAGCATGAAGACAAGAAGGTTTTTCCAAAAAATTAGTAGAAAGATCACTATCAATGGGAGTGACACAGCTGGATATGACAAATCCAAGGTGGAGTGTTTCAACTGCCATAAGATGGGACACTTTACAAGGGAATACAGAGGACCTAGGAACCAAGATAGCATAAACAGGAATCAAGACGACTCTAGAAGGAATGTAAATGTGGAAGAAACTTCTTCTAAATCCATGGTGGCTATTGATGGAGCTGGTTTTGACTGGAGCTATATGGCAGATGATGAAGTCCCTACAAGCATGGCTCTTGCTTTTTAGACTCTGAGGTACATAATGACAAAACTTGTTCAAAAACTTGTCTAAAAAGCTTTGAAACTCTTAAAACTCAACTTGAAGATTTAAGAATAGAGTTTAACAAATCTGAGTTCAATTTAGCTACTTATAAAAGAGGGTTAGCATCTATGGAAGAGCAACTTGTCTTTTACAAAAAGAATGAGATTATTTTTTATGAGCAACTTTCTCTTCTTAAAAGAGATATATCATATAAAGACTCAAAAATTAGTATGCTTAAAAGTGAGTTAGAAAAGCTTAAGCAAGAAAAAGAAAGCAATCAACTTAAAATTGAAAATTTTGATAATGCTTCTAAGAGTCTAGAGAAATTAATAGGGAGTCAGATACCTAAAAAAAGTAGAAAGAGTGTAGGGTTTGTAAGCTATAATGTTGTTTCACATCCTCCTATAGGGTTATTTTCACCCCTAAAGTTTGATTTGTCCAACTCTGGCCTAGAGGAGTTCCAACAGCCTGAGTTTGAAGGCTATGTACCTAAGTCTAGTAAGAGTGTTAGTGAAGATACTTCTAATGAGGTTAGGGAATCTCCTGATTCTCCATTGGTTAAGGAGTTGATGTCAGATGATAAGTTAGAGAAGAAAATTATTTTTCTTACTGTTGCTAAAATAGAATTTGTTAGACCTAAACAATAAGAAAACCCAATTAGGAAACCAGTTAAGTATGCTGAAATGTATAGGTCACAAAGTCCTAGGGGAAATAAAAAAAACTAGAATAATCATAAGTCCCAACAGCTAGGAAGTAACTTTGTGATGTACAATAAAGCTTGTTTTGTTTGTGGAAGTTTTGACCATGTGTAGGCTCACTGCAATTACCATCAAAGGGAAAGGGTGGAATCTAAGAATAATTATACATGGTAAATTACAATTATTCTGCTAAAAAGTCTCACCCTAGTGCTCACAGGAAAATGGTTCCAAGAGCAGTTTTAATGAAAACTGGCCTAAAAGCAGTTAATACTTCTAGGCCTGTTACTACTGCTCATCCTAAAATTACAGTTTATAGTGATAGACCAATGTCACATTTTTCTAAATCAGCACAATCAACTGTAAAGAGGCCCTATCAAATAAGAACAGCATTAACTAACAAAACTTCTAGCCAAAAAGTTAATATTGCTAAGGGAAAATTTTATACTGCTAGGCAAAAAGTAGTTAATACTACTAGGCCAAATTCAGTAGTAGTTATTGCTGTGAGAGAAAACCAAGTTAATGCTGTTAAGGCCTCAGCATGTTGGGTTTGGAGACCTACCAAACTTAATAGTGCATCAATTACTTTGAAGAGACATAATTATGTTGATGCACGAGGCAGATCCAAGTCAGTGATGGCTTGGGTCCCCAAAGGAAACTAATTTCCTTATTTTTATGTGCAGGGTCATCCACAAAAAGAACAGTGTTCTTTTTACTGACACTAGATGTTTTGTTCTGTCTCCTGATTTTAAGTTAGGTGATGAAAGTCAGGTTTTACTCAAAGTTCCTAGAAAGAACAATATGTACAGTGTTGATATGAAGAATATTGTTCCTAAAGAGTGTTTAACTTGTCTTGTTGCAAAGGCCACGCTTGATGAATCAATGCTATGACATAGGAGGCTATGTCATATAAATTTTAAAACTATTAATAAACTTGTTAAGGAAAATCTTGTGAGAGATTTACCTTCAAAACATTTTGTAAATGACCAAACTTGTGTTGCTTGCCTTAAGGGAAAGCAACACAAAGCCTCTTGTAAGTCTAAGATTCAAAACTCTATTACTCAACCTTTATTCATGTTGCATATGGACTTGTTTGGTCCAACTTTTGTGAGCAGCTTAATGAATAAGAAATATTGTGTAGTTGTCACTAATGATTATAGTAGATTTACTTGGGTTTTCTTTCTAGCAACTAAGGATGAAACTAGTGGTATTCCTAAGAGCTTTATAACTGAGATAAAAAATCTAGTTGATAAGAAAGTAAAGATAATCAGATGTGACAATGGAACAAAGTTCAAGAATAGAGTTATGAGTGAGTTTTGTGAACAGAATGGCAATAAGAGGGAATTTAGTATGGCTAGAACTCCTTAGCAAAATGGTGTTGCTGAGAGGAGAAATAGAACACTAATTGAGGCTGTTAGCACTATGTTAGCTAACTCTAAGTTACCTACTATATTTTAGGCTGAAGCAGTTAATATTGCTTGTTATGTGCAGAATAGGGTATTAGTAGTTAAGCCTCATAACAAGACCCCTTATGAACTGTTTAGAGGTAGAACACATGCTCTAAGCTTCATGAGACCATTTGGGTGTCATGTTACCATTCTTAACACCATAGACTATTTAGGCAAGTTTGATGGAAAGTCAGATGAAGGATTCTTTGTTGTGATCATCTAGCAAATTTCATTCTATACATTGTGGGTCAAATTTTCCTTAATTTCTATTTTGATGAATCATAAATATGAATGCATGTCATAAAAATTGTGTGTTGAGAATCCTTGTTATTATAGGCATAATAGGTTCTTGAGTAATTCAATGATTTAGGATGTTAAGGAATGATTGTTAGGCTAGTATAGTATTGTTGAATGTGTTATTGAAGCGAGAAGTTGGTGAATTAAAGGCGATATTGACCCTCTTATGAGACCAGAAAATTCAGGTTGTTGGTGGCAAAATTGTGGTTTGTTTGAATGGGTTTTGACCTAGAATTAGGATAGGTTGTATCCATAGCTTCGCGGCGCTAATTCGCGCGACTTGTAACTCTTAAAAACGAATCCTAGGCGCTAGTTTGAAGTTAGAAAAACTTTCGGCAAAAATTCTGCATACCCTGTTTTGAATCCGAAATTTAGGCAGACTTTAGGAGGTCATAACTCGGTCATGCCGATAGCAATGATAGATTTGCAGGACATTTTAGATAACTACGTCGAATGTACTTTCCAACGAACTAGGCCTCATCGAATTTCATGGATTTTAAGTGGGTCAAAAGGCAATTGCAAACCTGGGTGCCAAAACTGGGTTTGCTGTCCTGATTTTCAGTTGTAGTAATAGACTGTGCAGGCGGGTCAAAACATTATATTTTTCTATGAAATTTGAACTGGAAATTCCCCATGATATGTGTGACCTTCTGGAATTTTTCCAGATTTTTGTGATTTTTTTTCAAAGGCCATCTGCTGTCCTACATTTACAAAGTTTCTGCAGAACCAAAACTGGGCATTGTACATTGTATCATTCTTTGAAAGTAGTTGTGATGAACATTGAGTTTAACGCCAACTATAGTGAGTTATCAATACACATAGGTATTTGGAAATAAGAGATGAACAATAAGTGAAGTCATTTGGTGTTCATTAGACAACGTTTAGTAACTAGGAAAATAGGCGAATTTCCGATAATGCAAGTTAGAAGATCTTTAAGTTATTTTGGATTCTCAACATGGAATTTTTATACATGTAAGATTATATATACATGTTAATCATGTATTGTGTTATATGTAAAAGTATACTTATGTTATTAAAGTTAATTTCTAAAGCATGGTTTATTATTTTTTTATAGGTCGGGTTTAACTTGTCGCTTCCTTCTTTTTCACGTGATTTCTCGGTTGGCACTTCTTTTCACGGTGAGTTCATAGCCTCGCTTTTCTACTTCCTTGTTTTCTTAAAAACCCGCGAGGGGGATGCATGCTTTATTTTTTTTAAATAGAACACAAATAGTTTTCCGTATGCTGGACCCGAATAATATGCTTATAATTGAGTACCTATCGCTAAAGACCCTAATATCGTGGAACCGTCAACTGCCTGTGATGGGTGGACGCTATGGTAATAAATAGGCCTATGGGGTGACTCCCCGTCCGGGGTATGAATCCTTTTGGATCACCCACTTGTAACGGATATATTATCTGAGATGTATAGGTATAAGGCGATAATACCTCATCGAAAGGGGCAAACTATATTGTATGGTCAAAGGTTTCGGTTGCCACGGGCTCAATGCATAATTATATATAAAACTTGTTTGATCCACAAGTTTCTTCAATGATTAAATGTTTGTGTTCTAATCTTACTGTTTCATTAAACCTATGAATTTCACTCAACGTTTGTTGACTTTTTAAGCATGTTTATCTCAGGTAATCAGGGCTAAGGACTTGGAGCTGGAATGAAGAGGAGGAAATGGCGCATGCAAATGTTTTTGTTAAATTATAAAATTTCCATTCCTCGAACAATGTTTTTACCTTTTGTTAAGACGGGTTGTATGTTTATGTTTGACTGGGACCAAACTGCACTCTGAAACTTATATTTTGGAATGGAAATGTTTATCAACGTCTCTTTATGAGTCGTTCTATATAATTATGACTGTTGTACTTATTATTAACACCCCATTATCGGACCCGAATATAGTGTAAATTTGGGGGTGTTAAATGGGTCCTCTGATGAACAGTGATTTTTACTGTTCATACCAGATGTAAACTTATTTTTATAGTTTTAGTTATTGTAAAATCCGTAAATGTCGTATTTTCTTCGTTATAGCTCCATTTTTAGCGATTCTTTCGAGCACGTTCTCTTAATTGAAAGTTCTATTGATTTATGTGGTTTACAAAAATAAAAGTTTTTGTCATGAATAGTAACTTTTATAAAAATAGTTTTATAAAAGTATTTATTATCTTAAACTCGCGTAATTCGTAACTTCTTCGTTATTTATTGAAAACTTACGTTTCTTATCATTTTGGAAGCCTAAAAATAGGTACAATCTGTGAGAAATACTAAACTTTCTAGTTTAGAAGTATTTTATAACTTGATTTTATAAAGTTCATTTTATAAAACCGGTATTAACGTAAATCGTATTTTTATCGTATCTTTTTCGTTATCAATCCGTTTTTCGAGTTTCTTAGCTTTTTGGAATCGTCATGAGACGTACTATCTTATGAAATTATAAAATGGACACGTCATGTGTCGAATCCAACAGAAAGTTTGGATGCTTTTCATAATAACATGTTTTAAACTTGATTTTGTACTTTTCTATTTAGTAAGTTACCACAAGTCTTTTATAACTATATATATCATATGTATTACATATATTAGAGTCCATAAGTCTATAATTTGCCCAAATGTTCAAGATCACAAGATTATCAAGTCATTAATATCACATGAAAGCCTAAACTTTCCTTAAGTATACTTTTAACTACAAGTTTATACTTGAACCTTTTCATACTTAACCAAGTGTGTACATCACTTATACTTCCATTATATCATCATTTTAGCATTCATATAACATGAATAAAAGTTCATGAAGCATGATTATCAAGTTATTTACCACACTTTTACTTGAAACTTATTAAGAAATCTTTAAAACCCTAATTTATATCCACACTTTTTATGCTTAAACCAACATGGTACAACACTTCTATGTCCATTTTATCATGATATTAACATCAACATATCATATGTAAAAGTGCACAAATCCATGATTACAAGTAAAAACTCTTTTTACATGTTTAAAAGTCCTAAATGGTGATTTTGCTATGTAAACATCATATATACATATAATCATGAAAATGAAAAGTTAAGTGAGTTAGATAACCTTAATGATGATGTATGATGATGAGAAATATGTGCTAAACCCTTGTTTAGACTTTAAACCCAAGCTAGCAAGAATGAAAACCCTAATTTTCCAATTAAAAACCCTAGCTTCCTTTCTTGTTTCCACACTTGTAAATCTTTAACCAATACTTCAAATCATCTTGAGGTATCTTAGATATGATGTGAGATTACTTGTATGTGTTGAAGAAAAGTTTGTATGGATTATTATAAAGGGGTGTTTTGAGCCGTGGGGTATTAAGAGCAAAAAGGGAGAGTTTTTGGTTTTTCACACTATGGAAATAGATATGTATGTGTTATCTCTTGCAATGTATAAGTAAGGTGTAAGTAGGACTAGTCAAGGAGACATATTGAGGGTCTTAAGGGGTCTTTGGTCTTGGTCTTTGGTCAAAGAAACAAGAAAAAGCTAGGTTTAATGGTGTAGTGTTGTACAATTACAAGTTGATGATTTTTGGTGATATTTCTTGTATATATTGTTACAAATCCGGCCATATAGAGATAGATATGATATATTTTTGTGATTTTTATGTATTGAGTATAAAAGTGGGTATTTGTTGAAGAATAGAAAAGTTTTGGTGGTTCCGGGTATGCCTAAACGTACTTTATCGCGAAACGTAGCCAATTTACATAACCAATAAAAATAAAAAGGAACAAAGTTAATAATTATCCTCAGAATAATTACTTAACACTTGCTTAATGTAAACATTTAATTGTTTGGTGCCCGTTTACATTGAACGCTAATTTTTGGCGTACGCGATTAAACTTAACGTTTACGATTTAAAGCAAACACATACAATACAAAAGATACATTGTGGATTTATTGACAATGTCGATGACCCTAAAACACGGGGTATTATATTTTTGTCTTCATCATCAAGAACAACATCATCAATTAGGTCAACTACACCACCACCAGATTATCCCTTCGATGAGTCTATCTTTGCAGAATTAGATAACTTATTATGAATCATACCACGACCACTGGAAAGTAAACCAGTCCCTGAGGAATCTAATAAGTCAAAGGATGTAATACCAAAGGATGTGTATTACTTCGTTAGAAGTTGTATCAAAATAAGAATCCATACAATATGTCAAATAATTTAAATACCACTATCTATGAAAATTTTGGCAATGACTTGTGATATCATACTTATTCTGTGTTGTCTTATGTTGATAAGATGCCTCCCAAAAGGACATCAACATCTTAAGCATCAGCCATGACTCATGCTGCCATCGGGAAACTAGTTGCTGACAATGTTGCCATAGCTCTGGAAGCACAACCTGCAACAATAGCAAGTACTAACAATCCCAATAGGAACTCTGGACTAAGAAGAACTCATGTAGCAAGAAAATGCACTTATGAGGAGTTTATGAGTTGCCAAACTTTCTACTTTAATGGTACGGAAGGAGCTGTTGGTCTCATTCGCTGGTTTGAACGGACTGAATTGATATTTTCTCGTAGCAATTATGCCGAGAAGAACAAAGTGAAATTTGCTATTAATACACTCACTAAGGAAGCTTTATTATGGTGGAATTCATTTTCCCAACCTATTAGAGTAGAAGAAGCCTATAAGATCACATGGTTTGAATTTAAAAGACTCTTGATAAAGAGATATTGTCCCCAAACTAAGATTAAGAAAATGGAAGAAGCCATTACCATGACCCAGAAGTTAATAGAGCAGTTAATAAAAGATAATTCTATACAAGAAACCAATAACCATAAACGATAGCTTGAGAATAGAAGGAACACCACCAATGGCAATAACAACAACTGTAGCAATGATCACCACCAATAACAGAATAGGAGGCAAGAAACCTTTAGGGCTTATACTGTCAACAAAGGGTATAGTGGAAACCTTCCCTTATGTAAAAGATGCACCCTGCATCACATATGACCTTGCACTATCAGGTGTCAGACTTGCAACAAGGTAGGTCACCTGACCAGGAACTGCAAAAACAAAAGACCCTCGGACTACTAGATTAGATTCTAGTTATAGCTTTTGTTAGAACCTAACCACACGATGTGTGGTATAAATAACAACACTTGTAAAATCTTGACTATGTAAAGTATAAAGGCAAGTTGTTTATGATATAATACAATTCCGTTATACCTTACTATTTCATAGTATCATTATCCAGGATTGCCCCCTGATTTTGTAAAACCAACCTTTTAAAATTAATCTTATGCCAATTAAACTTGGTAATTTCGACGTCATCATTGGTTTGGATTGGTTATCCAAGTATCATGCCAAAATTTTATGCGACAAGAAAGTCATTCACATCCCAATTAACGGTGAAACTTTAATCATTCGAGGTGACCAAAGTAAAACCCGACTAAATCTCATATCCTGAATAAAAACCAAAAGGTATATATCCAGGGGATCCGTCTTTCTTCTTATCTTTCAGAATATGTATCAATTACAGAGAGTTGAATAAACTTACTGTAAAGAATCGTTACCCATTACCCAGGATCAATAACTTATTCAACCAACTTCAAGGTTTGAATGTTTACTCAAAAATCAACTTAAGATCTGCTTATCGTCTACTGAAAGTAAGGGATAAAGATATTCCCAAGAGTGCTTTCAAAACACGGACACTATGAATTTCAAGTAATGCCATTTGGTTTAACAAACGCACCTACTGTATTCATGGATCTCATGAATCAGGTGTGTAAACCATACTTGTACAAATTCATAAAAATGTTCATCGATGATATTCTTATCTACTCTTGTAACAAAGAAGAACACGCAGAACATCTGAGAATAATTTTAGAATTTCTCAGAAAAGAGGAAGTGTATGCCAAATTCTCCAAGTATAATTTCTAGATCAGTATCGTGCGATTTAATGTCTCATTATTCTTCTCATGATTTTGAAAAATCATATCACCAAGGAAACACTTCTACTTAACACACCGCATTGATACATTTTTTATGGCTTGAGTGAATGTATTATTAATCATCTGTTGAAAATTAAATTAAAGAACGCTATTTCATTTGAATAAGAAATAAAAACCACCAAACTATAAATTTAAAAATCCAGTTACAAGGATTGGACGTCTCTGTTTGTAATGACAAATTATAAAATTAGTATGCTTTAAGTGTATGACATACTACAAACACTTTTCTTTCAATTCGTTGTGCAATAATGCTTTTTTCTTCATTTAAACATTATCATTATTACCTTCATACAATCGAGTCTCTTGTCGTAATTTGTTCATTCAAATATTTCTAGATTTATATGCTTGCTGCACAAACAACTCTCTTACAATTCCTAATTTGTTTGAATCATTCCTTGACATCAAATCCAACATTCAACTAAATCTCGAGGATGAGATTTCCTTTAAGGATGGGGACTATAAACAAACACCAAAATTATCATAATGTGATATCTACTTTATTATATATTAATCACCTTTTGTAGGGGGAAATTTATTGTTTTACACATTCCAATATTATAACATTGTTTACATAACTAAAGTAAACAAGCTCACATAACCTACCTATGCCATCTATATCTATGTCTATATCATGTAAACATCCTAATATGTCAAGTCTATGCCCTAATATCATTTTTACCAAAAACATTATCCATTTAACAACATTATATCAAAACAGGCTTTAAACGTTAAACGTTTGTACAAAAACCCTAATTATATAAATACATAAATGAATGTACAAGTAATTCAAGGCCTGATATGTAACAAAGTATCATAGCAAACATTTCAATAACTTTAACCCTCTAAAAAGAAGTACAACTCATTTTAAGCACAATGTACACGTTTCAATAAGCAAACACTATTAAAATAGCCGTTTTTTACCACCGTTCATTTTAGAGATTTTAATACCAAACAACCTACATTAGTACGAGGTTCTACACTAAATGTACAACTTCCTAAACCCTAAACATAAACCCTAATTACCTTAAAACCTAAAACCCTAATCTAAAACCCTAAAACCCTAAAATAAAACCGTAAACCCTAATTTCACTTTAACCTTAAAACTAAACACTAAAACCTAAAACAAAGCCCTAAACCCTAATTCTAAACACAAAACCATAATCCTAACACTAATCCTAAAACTTAATATATCATAAACCCTAAACCTAACTCGATCCAAGCACCTAAAAACACTAATAAAACCCTAATCCAACCTGTGACCTATTTCCCTCCAATTTAACCCATTTTAAACCCAAGCACCCATCCTAGCACCACCATAACTAAGCTACTACAGCCACAAGCACCTTACAAGCACCTATAATCCTTCTCTTGGCCACCAAGAAGCCACATCACCTCCTTGTTGCTCACTTTCTAGCCGAACCAAATCACCCCTCCAAAACTCTTCCAACACTTCATAGCTACTAACCTAGCCTTAAACACTTACTCCTAGCCCTCCTAAGTCAGCACCCTACAAGATTGAGCTACCACATCACTTAAAACTTGGGCACCAAGAGTATTTCTACCCTATAAATACACGAACTAAAGCACCCTTTCAATTCATCCCACACATCTCATCTCATACCTTCAAATGGAATTCTAACCCTTCCATAGCAGCAATAGAAGATCAAGAAAAGTCCTTAAGCTCAGAATAGAAGCCAAGAATTAAGAAAAATGAAGTCTTGAAGCCATCTCTAGGCATACGAACCCGAAAACCCCATTTTAACCCATTTTAGCTCAAGTAAGCCTAAGATATTGTTCCATAAACTTATATACAATAATGTTCATAATACTCTTAAGATCATGTATGAACTCTTGTTTGAAGCTTTGAATCCTTAAACCCATGTGTTTTTGATAAAAACTCATAAAAATGACCCGTTTTCATTTTCTGACTAACGAATCATTTTTCTTAACTTTTGTTACATTAAAACATCTTATTTTAGCTTCTAATATCAAGCCATAACCTGCAAAACTCTCTTGGATTTCAGAAATATCAATATTATGGATTTTGGACTTGTTTTGCAAAAGTATTCCATGCAAGGGGTATATATCATAACTTTTTTGAAATTTATAACTAAAGGGGCTGAAAATGTCATTATTTCAAAGTTATAACTATAAGGATCTATTTTTACAAGTTTCAAAGTTAAAGGTTTAATATATATATACTTTTTATATAAAGGACTAAACTTGTAAAAGTTTATAAACCAAGGGTATATATTGCTGGTTTTGCAAACTTATAAAATATAATATTTTTATATTAATTATAAAAGTATATATATAATTTATTCTAGCTTTTGAAGAAACTTAAAACTATAATGTATCACATTACTAGGGAGCTTCATGTAAGGGGTTTCATTTGGGTATACGTTTTGACGAGTTTTACTGGATTTATGATTTAAAGTGTCCTGGCTCCTCAAACGTTTACTACATGACCTCTGAATTATGATGGCTCGAACAGTGATACGATACTTCCATAATAAATGCAATCAAAATGATATTTCATCATGACATAAAACATATCCAATCAAACTAAGACTTGACATATTACCCCAGGTTGCGTGACGAAGCCGTTAAGGTGAGTTCATAGCCTCGCATTTCAATCTTTTAAATGTTTTATAAACCCGCAAGGGGGATACATGTTATAAACCATGAATGCAAGTATTTTTCTGTAAGCTATCCTGATACATTATTGCCTATGTAACTATTTTGCCATTAAGACCCCATTTTCATGAACCGTTAATTACTCTACAGAGTGAGCGCAATGTTGTGAATAGATCTATTTAGAACTGGACTCCCCGTTGATGTACCTATACTTTTGGTAACCAATAGCACTTCATTAGAAATAACTATGCGGGTGTTTTGGCAAAGGCACCCGTTGGGGCAATTACTTGTGATTATTGATTATCCTAAGGTTTTAGTGTCATGAGCTTAGGGCAATAATAATGTTTTACAAACTTTGGGTGTATAACAACATAACCCACTACTAAACTTGTACTCAAACTATTTACCAAAAACCTATGAATTTCACTCAACCTTTGTGTTGACTTTTTAGCATGTTTATCTGAGGTAATTGAGCAACTTATGGCATGGAGTGGCACGGACTTGAAGATGGCTAAAACTATTATCATTCAAACTTTATGTTTCTAGATTACGGGACCTCTCTTTTGTAAAACTTTGATATTATATTCAATGATAACTAATTTTTCCAAAACGTCTCTTTTGAGTTGTTTTCTATGATTATAACTATTGTACTATGAAGTAATACCCAGATTAGCTTCCGCTGCTATATTTTTCAAAGTGGGGGTGTTACACGACCACTCCCAAAAGTGGCATGATGGGTTATCCAGCAGAAGTATTAAAGGTAGTAGTTCTGAAGGGATCGCTGCTATCGTGAACAAACTAGAAAACTTAGGTCAAGACATGAAGAAACTAAAAGAGAACGTTCACGCTATTCAAGTAGGATGTCAAAATTGCGGAGGAGCTCATCTTGACAAAGACTGCCCTCTCAAAGAAGAAGTAAAAAGCATCGAAGAAGCTAAATATGGTGAGTTCGGAAGATATTCACCTTTTAGCAATGGAGCTAAATACCGTGTAGACCCACCTGTATACTACACACGCATGTATAATCGCCCATCGTTTGGAGTGAAGCGACCTAGCTTCGAGGAGCTTATGAACAAACACCTAAAGGAATCAACGCGAAGAAGAACTAAAATGGAAGAATGGGTGAAGAAACTCCAGGAGAATGTCAAAATTAATACCCGAAACCAAAGCACTTCTCTCAAAAATTTAGAAACCCAAATCGAGCAACTAACAATGGAATTTCAAACGAAAGCTACCAATGACATAAGCAGTTCGTCAGTAGACCAATGCAAAGCAATGTACGCCAAAGAAAAGACACCCATCAATGACAAACAACATTAAATATCCCTTGTCTCCAACAAATGCACACAAATAGTTCAAGAAAATGTTGCGCCCGCAAAGGTCTTACCATGTCAACTACCACCAAAAGAGATGAACCCTAGAAATTTTACTCTTCCATGTACTATTGGAAGTTTAAATTTTTATGCCATGGTAGATTTGGGAACCAGTGTTAATGTCATACCCAAGTCTATGTTTGAACACCTAAAATTAGATCGACTTAAGAAGACTGACATGCTCGTTGAAATGGCGGATATGACAAAAAGATCTCCTGACGGAATAGTTGAGAACGTCCTTGTTAAGATCGACAAATTTTTATTCCCATCAGATTTTGTGGTTATGGATATGTTAAACACACGTAATGAAACCATGATTCTTAGGAGACCATTTATAGCAACCATTCATGCCAAAATAGATGTCTTTAATAAAGAAATCTCCTTAGGAATTGGAGGTGACAGAGTTACATTCGATATGGACAAAAAGATTCATAATTTCACAACCCCCATAGGAGAGATTTATATGATAAACGCAACCTCTAATACTCCCTTAGACGCATCATCTAGGGTTAAGGAAACCAACGACGTGCATAATGAGAACAATTATTGTAATCAAGAGCAAGGACAAAGTCGCAAGAAGCCAAGAAAACTTAACTTTGATATAAACCTCCCTAAAGCACATTTCTGCAAACCAATTAAACAAATTCTGAAGGGAGAACTAAAATTTTGGCCGACATGTGACCTAAATATGCAAGAGTGCAATGGAGGTCATGAAATTTATGGAACGGATAAAGAAGGAGTTTTAAGGAAATGGTATTGTTACGATGATAATGATGGGAAAGGAATAAACGGGGCCGAATTATCCTTTCCTGATTTCCTCTTAGTAAAATACATAGAAAACCAAGAGAAGGGATTGGTTTGGGACAATAGGTTTGAGGAATGGTGTAATAACAATCCAAATGCTCCCACGTCAAAGTTTACCTCGATCTATGAGAATCTCAATCCTAGACCTAAGGACTACCCCTTTAAGGATTGGCTATTGACTAAAGTGGGACACATAAATGTTAGCGAACCAGTAAAGAAAAATCTACTCAAAACATGGCTAATTGATTGTTTTCAAGAAGATGTAGTGAAAGACCCGCGAGAAAGAAGTTTTGACGACTATAAGTGGATGTTCGATCTAGAAATTGACCAGTTAGCAGACGAATATGAATTAGTCATAGGGAAGAAAGGACATATGCTAGAAGATATATGGAAAAAATTCAAAAAAGTATAAAGGGATAATACTATTGGTGGCATGATCAAAAATCAGAGGAGGAGGAAAAACGGCAACTTAGAATCGATATAAAAGTGTCTGATCCACCAATGGTTCACGTAGAAACTTTTGAAGTAAAGAAATACTCGTTTGACACTGGCCAAAATTTCATCTGTGTCACTAAGGACTTAATGGATGCCTTGCCATTAGGAAGAGAAAACGGGTTAAGATTCAGGGATATGATCCGTAAGGAAGTGGACAGTGGAAGAAAGATCCGCAGAAAGACGTAGAGCGTCTTGAGTCTAACTTAAAGACTCGATAATAAAAAAAGTGCTTGTCGGGAGATAACCCGTCTTTTATTTTTTGCATATTAGTTGGTTTTCGTTGGTTTCTAACTTTATTTTGCAGGTTTTCTCTATAAGAAAGCAGAATTCAAAGCCCTCTTAGTTCGTATTCATGTGGTAGTAAGGTTCTGTTTAGGCGTAACCACTTTGGTTACGCCGTAACAGATATCATTACGATGTAAAGTTTTGAACTTGTTACGCCGTAAACCTTCTTAGTTCAAATATAATTTTTTTTAAATCACATGTTTACATCGTAACCAATACCATGGTTACGCCGCAAACCTTTTCTGAAAACTAAAAATAAATTTGAAACCTTTTCAAAAACCGTGTATAAGTAAATGAACTTTGTGGGTGTGTTCCCTGGAAACCCTCACGAGACTTCACTCGTCTATTTGGGCTACCAAGTGGTTTAAAAGGCTTGTTGCATATGCTAAATGCAACCGTGATTCCTACGAAAGTGAGTTAGACTGTAGTGTATATTTATCCATGAACGTTTAATGCTCTTTGTTGTCTAGTGATTTCAGGGGAAACGAGGTTGTTCTATAGAGACTTTGCAAGAAGTCAACTCTTGCAATTATCACTCAGAGAAGAGAGCAACGCTCAAGGGAGTTTTTTGTTTTAATTCTACTCTTATTTCATTATTTAATTTCCGTAAATGTACAATAGGGACATTGTACAAACCAAGTGGGGGGATGGGAGTAGAATTACCACTTGACCTATATTTGCCTTCGATTTCCTAGTTTTCTTTGAAAAATGGTGCCAATTTTAAAATTTTGACATGTTTTTCTTACTAAACTAGAATAAATCTTTGCCGAGCACATTATTATCCTGTAATTAATTTGGTGAGATTAAGCCTAATATTCCTTTTTCATCTATTATACATAAAATCCACCAAATAAATGAGAGTGCCGGTAGTATTGTAGACTTTAGAACTTGGCATGTACATCTTGTTAAGACCTAATTGGTTAGTTGGAATAGACAGTTCAAGAAGGCAACATCTTAGGAAATCACCTAAAAAGCCTATATGTGTGTGTTTATCGACTTGTCATACTGACTTGTCGACCCCCCTATGAAAAACCATTTGTTCCTTAGATCACCTTGTTAAACCATTCCCTGTTTAAACCTTATATGTTTTGTTATACCATTTCGCCTTAGCCTACCCTGTAGTCTTTATTTTTCTTTGTGTTGAAATATCGGGCTATTTAAGTCCATAGTTTGGAGGAATAAGAACGAGAATTGTATGCATTCATGGAATACCAATCAGTTATGATCTATTACGACCCCCTGTTTCACCACTTTTGACGTTGTTCATCTCAAGTGGGGGGATGTGCGTATAATATCGGATGCTACAGGGGCAATAATTAAAGATATAAACTCACGTAGCATTTGCATATTTATCAAGAAGAAAATGAAGAAAAAAGGGTGCAACTAAAAAGCCACTCATGTGCTAAAAAATGTAAAGATGGCGTGAATTAATAAATATAAAAAAATGGAGCTAGTAGCCCATTATTGCACCAAGCCATCTCAACAAGTATAAAGAATAGAGCTAGTAGCCCATTATTGAAGATCAAGTTTCAACTCAGTAAAGACTACTTGGACCTTGGATGGACAGTAAGCTAGTTATGACAAACCTTAGATTACTTTTAGACTATTTGGTTTCGTGGTTTTATTTAACAACAATTAAACAAGTTGTAATCTTGTGTCTATCCTAACCCTTTACATCACCATTAAACCAATGTCACCCATGTTGCCTTTAAGACTATTTAGACCCTAATTCTAGTTGGTGGAGACTTGTGTACTTTCAAAGCTTATGATAGGATACATGTTATGAATGTGCAATTGAGTGATCACCCCAAAATTGAACACTTAGTTTAGTAATGAGAGTTGAGTGTTTTTGATCCCCTTTTCGTGAGGTGTTCGGCTCAGATGTTTTCTAGCATAAGTAGTTTATAAATTCATCTCTCTAAGTTAAATTGGAACAATCATTTTATGAATTATTCTAAACGGTTCTATTTGAGGGCAAGTAGAAATCAAGTGGGGGGATAACATCAAATAGTTGATTCATTTTAATATCAAATTCCCTATAAAAATGCTTACAAGTATGCTATTAGTGTATGAAAACGTTAATTAATTGTTAATATTCAGTTTTTAGGGAAAAAGTGAGCATTTTAGCAAAAGACAAGGGATTTGCAAAAGAAATGCACTAAAGTGAAGAGTCCAAGGCACTTTACGGCGTAACACCCCCGAGGGATTACGCCGTAACATCTTATAACAAAGAAATGAGTCATCAAACCCTTTACGACGTAAAGAGTCTCCAAGATTGCACCGCAACATTCAAATCTACAAGAGATGATGTATCTGACTCAGCGTTACGGTGTAACATTTGCGACAGGGTTATGCCATAACATCCTTTTATGCCTAGAAGATTGGATGATTACGTAGCAAGATTACGGCGTAACATCCCATAAGGTTTACGCCGTAAACCATTCGCATCCTATAAATAGAGCCCTTATCCGGCTCATTCAGCATCACTCACCACCACCACTTCATCCACAAGTTCTAAGGGCTGATCCAAACCCTCAAGGCTTGAAGCATTTAATCAGAAAGTCTAAGGGAGAAGTCACTATTCATAATTCTTGTATTTAATCGTTCATATTACTCACTGTAAGAACAATGATGATTCAATCCATGTCTACGTTCATTTTTGCATTTATGTTACCATGAGTGGCTAAGCACTCCTAGTGCTGGCCTAACCATGTAGTTACTATTGTTGTGATTATGCTTTCCTGTTTAATTATGGTTTTGTTAGATATCCTTATAGCCTTTCATTGATCCCTATGTTTTAGTAGTATAGAGGGTGGCTTAGATCTTATTAATCATGATATTAGACTTACCATGTTGAACCTGGGATTAGTAGGGTACTAGGGTAGCTTGACATCTATCCTTAGTGTAGGAATTAAACAGATTACCGCCTTTGTCACATTAAATACTTAAAAAGCATGGGAACTCTTTCAAAGAGGGTTAATAATTGGTTTAGATTATAGATTGGTCTTAAGGGTAGTTGAGGTTTAACCACTGCAAGCTTGGATGCCCTGCTCGTGGGATCGCAGAGTAAGCATAGGACCGACCTTAAATGAAAATTCGGGTATGTCGACTTTAGAACCACTAATGGAACTTATAATTGAACATTGCTCAGGAAAATATAATCATAGCATTGATAATGAAATGGTTAGGTTAACACGCCTTTCTTCCTGATATCTTCTATCTATTTATTTTATTGCATTTACTTTTCCGTAATTCTTTAAATCAATCTTAAAACCATTTTTAAT
>BQNB010107254.1:2146-23209 GCA_026074375.1 Tanacetum coccineum | reverse complement strand
GGAATTGTCCGAGGGTTACTTGGGGATTTCCTTAATTTCTCTATAAGTATATTATTTTATATGTATGTAAAACTATCAATCAATGTCGATGCATCACCTCCCGATGCTGAGATCGTCAGCTTAAAGGTGGTGGAGATTGTTATCCCGGAAGTTGGAGGGATTGATGATGATATTCTTCTAACAATTAAAGATGATATCCTTCATGAAAAATTGTTTGAATATCAATCTTCTTATTGCTAAGATCGATGCATTAAGAGATAATCCCACTCCATCTTCCGATGTTGTGACCAAGCTTACCTCCACATTTTCTAATCTTTTCTTGGAGGAGACTAACACCTTTGATAATTCTATTCCCGAATCTGAAACTTTTCTCGTTAATCTAGAAGAGATAAGCAGTGGCAGTCCCACTACTCATTCTGAGATATCTCTTCCGGATTATAAAGCTTTTTACGTTGATAACGATCATTTTAAAGAGAAGAGTACTGGCAGTACCACTACTTATGTTGATTTCTCTCAATATAATTCGTTTTTCTTTGATCTTTCGAATGATCAGTTTTCTCCTGCCGATAGGAGTGACTTTCATCATGAGGAGTTCGCCGATGAACTCACTCACATCAGGTCTCTTCCGAATCTTGAATGTTTTAAATTTAAGATTGAGCCCGATCCGGGAGATTTGACTTCTATTGACCCCGGGATTCGTAAGAATGTGTCTACGACTAATGTGAATGTACCATTAGAGGATGACCAATCTTCTCTCTTCACTTATGTCGTTTGGATCTTTCTTGCTTTTCTCACGTATCCCGTTGTCCCTCCATATCTTCTCTCCACCGGGAATGAAGATACCATTTTTGATCCCGGCATCCCAATTTATCATTCTTTTATGCCGGATGTATCTCATCGGAGTGGAACTTTCATGAAATTCAATGTTTATCCAAACCACTTGAATGAAAGTCCGATGGAGATCTTATCTTCCACTTGCTTCCCCATGGACCAATGAATTCGGGGTCGAGTCGAGCTTGTGACTCGGTTAACAAAAACAAGGCGCTTCGTGAGTGGCAACCCATGCTTATCCTGTCTATCTTCTTTCTTTATGCTAATAAGTGTTTTGTGTTGTGAGGAGGCTCGCCTCTTCCATTACCCGTGTTTTGTGTTGTATGTCCAGGATTTCCCGGATTGTGAAGACTCTCGTGCTCGCAGTTTTACCCTTCATCCACAAGAGTTTCACATCCTCAGCTTCATTTTGGGAATCCAGTATCCAAATCTAATCAACTAACGTTTTATCTTTTGGCACACTTAATAAACGGCCTTAGATTTACGTAGGTGCCCCTTTGAAACATCGAGGACGATGTTTAGTTCTAGTATGGGGGGTGATAAGTGTATAATACACATATCCGTTTATACCTAAAATAACCCAATTAAACCCAAAACAGACCAAAAATGGCAAAAATATGCTTGTATTTGTGTTTTGTGTGTGCAGGTATGCATAAGTCATAAATCACAAGAAAACAGTCAAAATCGAGCAAGCACAAACACGAGAATCAGAAGAGTTCAAAAAGAAGCCAAAGATTCAAAGCCGAAGCCAAAAAAGCCAAGCCTCAGTCAAAATCAGCAAAGAAAAAATCAAAGTCAGTCAAAGATGGTCAACAAAAGTCAACAAGACCCACAATATTCCATTTTAACTCTCAACTCTCACAAAAGTCCAAAAATGTCCCCTCTTATAATTAGGACTTACCCGGATCTATTAAGCCCATAACTAGCCCATGTCCTTTAAAAACAACCACAATGGACAGTTTTGCAATTTCTTAAACTAGATTATAACTAGAAAAGAGAGAAAAGGAAGAAAGGGACTAGAAGTGTCACAATCTCAAAGTCCAACTGATTTTTACCCAAGCAGTTAAAAAAGGGCGCGAATGAACAATTACTGTTCATTCGTCTTCCCCAATTCACCCTCCATTTACATCAAGGGGCAAATAGAAATTGAAGGTTACAAAGGACAATTCGGGTGACAAGGACTGACATGGCAGAGAATTACATCACCAAACCCTCCCATTGGCCAATCCCCATCAAAGAAGCTCACGTGGATTTTGAGGAAGCACAAGTAAAGGATAGATTTTACACTAAACTACTCACAAAAGAAACACAAGCTGTCATAATCAAAGAATGACAGCTTGGCAATCCTTGGGTGCACAATTTGATCAAACGGCTACAAATGAAGCTCAAATGATTGAAGAAATGATTGGCCAGGATTGAAAGATTGGAGAGCAGGGCAAGAGATCCTAGAAGCTTCTTTCAGCACCTATAAAAAGGCCTCACTTCTCACACACACGATATCTAGGTTTTTAGTAATTTTTAGTCTAGCTTAAATTTCGTATTTTTCTTAAATGTAATTTTCCTTAAAATGTTTTGTAATCTCCTTTTCAAGTAATGTAATCAGTAACTTTCATTAATGAAATTTAGTTTAAGTCATTTATAAGCTCTCTTTTCTTTTTATTCAAAAGCTCTCTTAATAAGCCAAATTGTCTCAATAAGCTAATAAGCTCATTTAAGCTCTTTCAGTCTATAAGCTGAAATAGAGCTTATTTTAATTCAGTATTAATCTTACCTAAACCCTAAACCAGTTTAACTTACATTTATAATGGATTCTATTGGATATGAGCTTTTTGGAAGGGGATCTTAACTTGGAAGAGATCCCAAGGACTTTACCCTAGCTTATCTAATAAGCTAGGGAGCTTGTAGCTGCCTTTATTGGTCCTCTTGTTTAGCTAGAGGAGTTTGTAAGTTTCTCTTTCATTTCCTTTAATTCTAGCTTTAATAATGATCTCATTGCTTTCTATATTTAGATCTGCTTATTTGCTTATTAAAGTTGCTTATTAGTGCTTATTTGTGTTAAGTATTAGCTTAATAATTTTTTAGTTTAGATCATAGTCTTTCATATAATTGACTTAAAATCCTTAAAAAACCAAAAATAGTAGAAAATAAGTTTAAATCTTAGATTATAGCTTAATCAGTTGTTAATTCATGTTAGTTAGGGCTGTTATAAGCTAAAAAATCATCTGGTAATTAGTGCTTGTTAATTAGATTTGCAATTTAAGTTTAAAACCATTTCTGTCAAAATGGTAAAGGGGTGTTTGGGTTAGTGTTATTTGACCATAAAAAGTCAAAATAACTTAGTTCTTTCACTTTGGATAATTAGATGTTCATTATTGATTAAGTTTTAAGTAGTTTTGCAGCAAGAGTTTAAGTTTTTAATTCATCTTATGTCCTAATTAGTTGTTCCTGCACCAGGGCATTTTCCCTTATACCTTAAGTTTGTGAAGATTTGATCTAAGCCCTCCAAGGCTTAGATCTTGCTTGCATCTAATTTTTGCACTCAATTGGAGTGTATCTTAGTGCAGGGATTTCAACCCAATAGGTAATGATAGTGTGAATTACCATATCATTCTTATGACTTAAAATGACCCTATTAAGCACCAAAACAGACCAAAAATGGCAAAAATATGCTTGTATTTGTGTTTTGTGTGTGCAGGTTCGGATAAGTCAAAAATCACAAGAAAACAATCAAAAACGAGCAAGCACGGACACAAGAATCTGAAGAGTACAAAAAAAGAAGCCAAAGGATCCAAAGCCGAAGCCAGAAAAGCCAAGCCTCAGTCAAGATCAGCCAAAATCAGTCAAAGATGGTCAACAAAAGTCAACAATCCCAAAACAAAACCCACTTTCCTTTTCTATACATCCACAAGGGCCAAACTTGTAGTTTCCGAAAGTTATTTATAACTTGAAAAAAAGGGAAAAGAAAGAGAAGGACCAAGTATGCAAACTTCCCTAAAGTTAACAGTTTTAACTGTCGAAAAATTGGAGCCAAAATCCTTTTAACTATTCAACCGGTCTTCCCCTTTTACCTCACATCTGATATAATAAGGGCAAATTCAATTTAAAGGGTGCTTTAGTCATTCAAGGAAGTCAAGTACAATGGCTTAGAGGTCATTAAGGTCTAAATCAAGAGAGTTCATTAGCCCTTCTCTCAAGTAGTAGTGCCACGCGGGCTATGAAAGAAGCACAAATTCATATGGTTTTTGTGCTAAAACACTCACAAAACTAGCACAAACGTCACATCAAAGAATGACACGCTGGCAATCCTCAGGTGTCTACAGCTTGATCTAACGGCCACAATTGATGCTCAAATGATTGAAGAAATGATTGGCCAGGATTAAAAAGGTTGGAGAGCAAGGCAAGAGGCTAGAAGGATCCAAGGCAGGCCTTTTAAAATAGGACCTTCACCTCTCACTCAATTAGGGATGAGGAGCGAAATTGGTTTTTTACGTAATTTTTAGTTTAGCTCTAATTCGTATTTTTAACTTTTAAATGATTTGTATTTCCTTTTCAAGTAATGTAATCAGTTTCTTTAATTAATGAAATTCAGTTTTTAGTATTTTAAATCTCATTTTCAAGCTCTCATCTAAAGTCATAAGCTCTCTTAAATAGCCAATTTGTCTCAATAAGCTAATAAGCTCTCTTCTTAAGCTCTTTCAGATCTATAAGCTGAAATAGAGTAGTTTATTCAGTATTAATCTTATCTAAACTTAAAATCAGTTTTATCTATCATGGATCTTATTGAATTAGAGCTTTTGGAAGCGGATCTTAACTTGGAAGAGATCCCAAGGACCTTTACCCTATCTTATCTAATAAGCTAGGGAGCTTGTAGCTGCCATTATTGGTTCCTTTTGTTTAGCTAAAGGATCAAGTAAGTTTCTCTTTTCATTTTTCTCTAATTTCAGTTTAAATTGCTTAGTTATAGCTTATATGATTAATACTGATTTTTGCTTATTCTCTTTGCTTATTAGTGCTTAATTTAGTATAATTTAGCTTAATAATCATTGTAGTATATTGTTTTCATTTTCTTAGTTAAATCATAGGATTTTCATATTTTTGTCTTAAAAATCTCTAAAAAATGTTTTTGCTTTTAGTCTAGATCTTTATTTTTCATATAGTCATCATAAAACTCCTAAAAAGCCAAAAATATTAGATAGCATAGTATTAATCTTTGATTTCTAGTTTAATTCAGCTGTTAATTCATGTTTATTAAGCTTATTTTAAGTTTAAAATCATCTGGTAGTTAATACTTGTTCATTAAATTTCACCTTAAAAGCTTTTCTCAAAATCTGTCATAGTTTTTAAGGGGTGTTTGGTTTAAGTCTATTTGACCTTAAAAAGTCAAAACTAATTGTGCAATTTGCTTGAGTCACTTGTGTTTACCTTTAAGACAATTTGGAAAAGATTTTTTATAAGTTAGATTGTGAAATTGAAAAAGCTATGGTTTATTATGTTGGTTCTAGCACCAGGGGAATTTTCCTTTGAATTTCACTTGTGCAATTGTTGATCTAAGCCCTCCAAGGCTTAGATCTTGCTTGAACTTTGTTTATACACTCTATTTGAGTGTGTCTTAGTGCAGGATTTCCCTTAGGAAACCTGCACTCTTGGTTTGCATTTGTCCAAAGTGCAGCAGTACTAACTAAAAAGTTAATACTGCTGTCACAGTTAGTACTGCTGTCACAGTTAGTACTGTCACTTTTAGACTAGTTATTAGTTAAGCAAGGTAGGATTTAGGTTTTTTCAATTCAAGTTAGAAGTAATTTAGATATAGCTTAATATAGTTTAGGTTTTAGTTTTCATTTTAGCACTTATCTTCTTAGCCATTTCAGCTGTTAAAAAGAACTCTGCATCAGCAGTACTAAGTTAGTTAGTGCTGCTAATATTCAAATCTCAATTTAAGCCAGCAATTGTAGGATTTAATAGCTTATCTTTTAGCATCTTATAGTATAGTTATAGCTTAATATATATTAGGGCTTAAATTTTATTTTCTAGCTTATTTACCTAGCTTAATTTAGCTGTCAAAATCACAAAAATACTTAAAAAACCAAAAAAAAATAGTAGGTTGGTAATTTAGCTTATTAAATTTTGAATCTTAGCTTAAGATGGTAGAAGTTATAGCTTAAATAGATAGATAATAATAAGTTTTAATAGTTTTCAGTAGCTCAAGGTCTAGATTTTCTGTTTGAGTATTTTACCTTAATTAGATTTTTGCTTATTGCTTTTGTCTTCTGAGTTTGCCTAGTTCATGATTAATTTTAGTAGCTTAAAAGGGTTTCTAGCTCTATTTTCTTTTCTTAATTAGTTTAAGCTAGTCATAAGCTAATTAGAACTTCTTTCCTTTTTCATTTTGATCTAGTGTTGAGTTTTTATAGCTTATTTTCTAAAACCAAGGGTTAAACCCTTCTTTCTGAGGCCAGTTCAAAAATAAGCTCTTATTGAGCTTATTTGTTATTTTCAGCCCAAGTAGTTTTAATTAATTTTGTTCCCATTAGCTTCCTTTACAACTTTGCTCTTTCAAGTTTTTAGTGATAAGCACTTTTAGAATTTGAGCTTATAATTGAACTTTGGTTATTATCGGGGTAGGACCTCAGGGACCATTCTTGTAATTTTCCTGTTTTAGTTGTTTCTCAGTTAATCCTTGCCCGTTAAATGTTTTAGCCCCATTAGCCCTTAAGTCTTTTTTACAGTTAGTCCCTAAGTTAGTTTTTAATTAGTTTACTTAGTTTTAATTAATAAATAAGGTTAGGTTTTAATTAGTTCAATTAAACCTTTATAAAAGGATAAAAAATTAGGGCTTTTATTTTCATAAAATTTCTACATATTTTCTTTAACTAGAGTAATTTTTATAAAATTTTTAAGACCTTATTTTTAATAGTTTTATAGTTTTTAATTCAAATTAAATTCAAAAATAATCCAAAAAAAATGTTTTTTTTTCCTAAAATTTTCTTTTGTCTTAACTTAGGTTTAGAATTTTAGTTTACAGGGATTAAATTTGGTTCACTTGCTTAATTGTCACGTTTTATTTGTTTTCTGTATTTGATTAATTGTCCATTTTAATTGTTTTTTTTAGTAGTCATAGCTTTCCAAATCAATTATCTTTGCTTAATTCAAATCAGAATCCGAACTTAAACGTGGTTTCAATTTCACTAGTCGTTGGGGAAACGACCCGGGTGATCATACTTACCCGGTTTAATATACGTATTATATACTATATCATATATATTTTTGAGAGTGAATTTTCCTTAGGGAATTTTCTTAATTGCTCTTTGAATTATTATATTTTATAATAATATTTTAGGTATATAATAAACTGCAATCAGTTTTTGGCGCCGCTGCCGGGGATTAGTGATTAAGATTCCTCCGTTTTGTGTTTGTTGATTTGGTTTGAAGATCCTTTCACTTTCGAAAGTTTCATTTTTGTTTTAAAATTCAAAAATCCAAAAAAAAATTCATAAAATATAAAAAGTAAAAAATATTTTCCTTTTCTTTTTAATATATATAAAAAAAAGATAAAAAAAATCAAAAATATAAAAAATTGTCCTTTAAGAAAAGAAATAAAATAAACAAAGTTGGTAATCGAACACCAACATATAATATCTTCTATTGAGATATTATCATTTCAATTTCCGGTGAACTTGCAATTGTTCCCAAATCGTAATCAAAGATTTAACACTTGCCATTTGTGTCTCTACGAAGTACGGCTCACCTTGAAAAGCAATTTTCGAGAGCTACCGTGAAGTAGTTGATTATTTGGTTTAAGTCTCTTTCGTGTAACCGTTAAAATTCATTGTTAAAAAAAATAAATGAGTTCTATGGGTGAACTCACATTCTTCTTAGGATTGCAAGTAAAGTAGAAGGAAGATGGGATTTTTATCAGTCAAGACAAGTATGTGACTGAGATTTTGAAGAAATTTGGTTTTACTGATGTCAAGACAGTAAGCACACCTATGGAAACACAAAAGCCTTTGCTCAAGGATGAAGATGGTGAAGAAGTGGATGTTCATTTATATAGATCAATGATTGGTTCACTGATGTATCTTACTTCTTCAAGACCTGATATTATGTTTGTAGTGTGTGCATGTGCAAGATACCAAGTCAACCCAAAAGTATCACATCTTCATGCTGTGAAAAGAATTTTTAGGTACTTAAAAGGTAAACCAAAATTAGGCCTTTGGTATCTAAAAGATTCACCTTTTGATTTGGTAGCATACACTAATAGTGATTATGCTAAACCAAGCTTGGATAGGGAGTTCACAACAGGATGTTGTTAATTCCTTAGGTGTAGAATGATTTCTTGGCTGTACAAGAAGCATACTGTGGTTGCTAATTCCACAACAGAAGCTAAATATGTAGTTGCTTCAAGTTGCTATGGCCAAGTGCTTTGGATTCAAAATCAATTGCTTGATTATATGTATAACTTTATGCATACAAAGATCTATATTGATAACAACAACACTATATGTATAGTTAAGAACCTTGTTTTTCATTAAAAAACAAAGCACATTGAGATTAGACATCACTTTATCAGAGATTCCAATGAAAAGAAGCTAATTCAAATGATCAAGATTCATACTGACAATAATGTTGCAGATTTGCTTACAAAATCATTTGATGCAAGTAGATTTCAATATTTGATTGCTAGTATTGGCATGCTCAAACTCTGAAGTCTTGATCAATGGAAGGATGTTTAGATTGGAATGGAAAAGCTACCAAGGATGAAATTAGAGTAAGTGCTCATAACTTAAAAGTTTCTGCTGTTAAGTATAATTAATACTGTTAGTTATACTTAATGCTACTAAGTTAATACTGTTAGTTATACTTAATACTGTTGGTATAATTAATACTGTGAGAATTGAGAGAGTTGGTAAGAATAAAAACAGAAAGAGAGATGTGTGAAATAAAAATAAACAGAGTGATTTGGTGAGAAAAAGAATTAAGAGATATGGTGAGTTGAAAAACAGAAAGAGAGATGTGTGACATAAAATAGACAGAGTGATTTGGTGAGAAAAAGAATTGAGAGATATGGTGAGTTGAAAAACAGAAAGAGAGATGTGTGAAATAAAAAACAGATAGAGAGAATTGTGAGCAAAAAGAATTAAGAGAAATCAAAAACAGACAGAGAGAATTTATGTGCTAAAATGTTAATTTGATGATGAAAAAGCTGGTTAAAATGGAATTGGAGTTAATGCTGGTGATTCAAAGTTAATGTTACTAGGCATAAACTTACTGCTGTTGGGGAATGTTAATGCTGGTAGGCATGCACTTACTACTGTTATGGAAAGTTAATGCTGCTAGGCATGCACTTACTACTGCTGTGGAAAGCTAATGTGGCTAGGCATAAACTTACTACTGCTGTGGAAAGTTAATGCTGCTAGGCATAAACTTACTACTGATGTTGAAAGTGAATGCTGCTAGGCATAACTTACAACTGCTGGTGAACGTTAATGCTGTTGAGGGTATTTTCATAAATACTTTGATTAAGGTATTTATTCAATCATTTAATCGATTTCAATCTTTCATATACTCTCTAATCATAAACCCTAACTCAATTTTATCATTCATCATCAAAACCCATCACAATGACAACTTTACCATTTGCTAATACACACAATTTAGTCGCATTTTTGGAAAAACCCACTGAAAGTGAAGGGTTTGAACAAATTGTTGATTTTCTGAATGCAAGTTCTATAAGATATGCTTTAACTGTTAATCCCACTATATACACTTTGTGCATTCAACAATTTTGGGCTACTGTCAAGGTGAAAACTGTTAATGGGGAAGTTCAGTTACAAGCCCTAGTGGATGGAAAAAAGATTGTCATCACTGAATCCACTATAAGAAGAGATCTTCAACTGGAAGATGATGAAGGAGTTGATTGTCTACCCAATGCTACAATTTTTGAACAACTTACACTTATGCAGTATGCAAAACTTTTACAGAAGCTTACATTTTTTAAACCTTTTTTTTCACCTCAATGGATGTTTTTGATTCATACCATTCTGCAATGCCTAAGTGCTAAGACTACTACATGGAATGAATTTAGTAGCACTATGGATTTTGTAATTATCTGCCTAGCCACAAACCATAAGTTCAACTTTTCCAAGTATATTTTTGAAAATATGGTGAAGAACTCAGATAATAAGGGTAAATTCTTAATGTATCCAAGATTTGTGCAAGTCTTTTTGGATAATCAGCTGAAAGGGATGGCAACTCATGATGAAATATATATTGCACCTTCTCACAAAAAGAAGATTGAAAAGGCAAGGAAAAGGATTTTCTGGTAGGGAAACACCCTTATTTCCAACCATAATGGTACAAGCTCAACAAGAACAGGGTGAAGGTTCAGTAATTCCCATTGATCCCTGATATGTGAGAAATCACATATCCTTTTTATACCAAAAATGGCCTTTAAATGATCAAATTGTGCAAATTATGCTTCTATATTATTTGTTTTGTCATTTGTGATGTGTAGGTAAGGATATTGCAAATATCACAAGAAAACAGCCAAAACTGGGAAAAAACGAACACGAGACGGATAGAGTGCACAAGAGCTGGGAGTTTCTAGCAAAAGTCAACAATGGTCAAACCCTTGGTCAACCCACAAAATGACAAAAACCCTCAAAATCCTAAATGAACCCTTAATGTTAACTCTTTTTCACCAATGGTCCTTAAAAGTATAACGTCGTTAGTCCTTAAGTGTTCAAACCTAACGGTATGTTTTTATAACCAATCCCTTTTAAACCAATTAACCTGGCCCATTTTCCTTTAAATATATCTAAGCCCAAGTCAAAGCCCTCCTTCCAGTCAAACACTCAAATGAGTAATAGAGTGAAAGGGCCCGAGAAATCGTTTGTTACTATTCATCATCACCCCCAAATATTACCCTACTTACAATTAAGGGTAAAAACCCAATCCTTTCATTAATCATAGTTGGCACTAAGATCCTTAGTACCAAGTGACATCTCATTAATCAAAAACGTCACCCAAAGCTCTATGATTGGCTAGCTCTCACAAAGAATGCCACGCGGGCTATCAAAGAAACACAATGATTGGAAAGAAATTACACTAGAAGCAGTGTAATAAAAGCACAAGAGCTCCCAACTTATGGGATTGCCAGCTTGGCAATCCGTGTGATGGAAATCAATCTAACGGCTAAGAATAAGCATCCAATGATTAGAAGAATTGATGGCCAAGATCAAAAGGAGCGTGTACAAGTCTAGATCCTTCTCTCCAGGGCTATAAATAGAGCTTACTCCTCACTCACACAAATTATCTAGGAGTAGTTTTTAGTGTATATCCCACTCCGCTAACCACGAGGTGGGGGTTCAAACTAAGACATCTTTTACTTCTAAGGATTTGGTGTGTTGTGATATCTCACCAGGAAGCGAGGTCTAGGTGAGGGTTCAAACTAAGACACAAATCCTTAGCCATATTAGGAGAAGGTTGTTGTTGTGAATTCCCCACTACGCTAGCAACGGTGGTGGTTTTCAAACTAAGAAATCGGTGTCGTTGGTTGTGGATATGCTATAGGAGCTGAGGCCTAGGTAGTTGTTCAAAATAAGCATAGCATTCCTAGCTTTAAGAACTTATGATTATAATGATGAAAATTGTGCAAAGAAGTTTACAGTTAAAATCTCGTTCGTTAAATCAAGTTTACTAGGTCCTAATAAGTTGTGCTATTGAGTCATGATTTATCTTGATCATGACTATGGAAATAAGTTGAATCTTATGGTTGAGTTGAATTGAGTACACACATTTAAATCATATATTCATGGGGGATGTTAAAAGTTGCACAAGTCATGAGTATGATGTTGCTTAGCATTTTTAGACTTATATTGACAAATGATTCTTGTTTTAATTGCATGGTTTGGGATCTTCGTTTTTTTTTTCTCACGTGAAAAATCGAGGACCGATGAATTTATCCGTGCAGGACATCCGTAGATTATTATTCTCTATGGTCGTTTCTCATTCTTTGATTTCCCACATGTTAATGTAATAAAAAGGAAGTCAAACAGGAAGTGAGACAAAGAAAAGGAAAAATCCAAAAATATTAGGGATGAGTTAGTTTACAAATAAAAAAAAAATAGTGATAACGGGACTTGTCGAAGGCTTTTGATTCTTTAGTTTCCTTTAACGAAACTTTGCTACTTTTCAAAAGTTTATTAGTTTGAGGGGGATTGAGATTCTTAGTTTTCGTAAATGTTTACTTCATAACATTGCGTGAGGACACGGCAATACCTTAGTATGGGGGATTTTGGTATGTGCTTAATTACACATACCTTTTACCTTTAAAAACGAGCTAAAATAACCAAAAACAGACTTAAAATGCCAAATATATGCTTGTTTTGCTAATTGTATTGTGCAGGAACGGATAACTAAGAAAAGGACGAAAAACAAAGCCAAAACGACAAAATCGGACTCGGAATGGAAAAGACTGTGAAAGACAAAGCCAAATCGAAGCCGGAAAGTCAATCAAGTCAAAAAGTCAACAGAAAAGTCAACTGGTCAAAGTCAAAGTCAACCCAAGTCAACCCCGAGGAGCCAAAGTCCAAGATAATATAAGTTTAGGGTTGAAATTGCCAACCCTAAACTTGTATTTTATAAGAAGAAAGAGAAAAAGAAAGAAAAGGGGGGGGAAAAACTGTCAACATAGGGCCAAAGTTATACACAAGCGGCCAAAGCTGCCATTGTCCTTAAAACTTATACCACTAAGGACGTGGGGTGCAAAGTGTTGTATAAATTCGTTTGGGAACTTGTTTTGCCAAGTCCCCAAAAGTTATATAACAACAAGGACCTACTTTGCAATGAACCAAATAACCATGAGGGGTTAATGTTGCCATCTACCCAAACTTACACTCTGTTATTCCCAAACCAATTTTCCCGCCCATCCTTTTTCCCCCCAATACAACTCACGGGTGTGTATACCCGTTTTTACCCTGTGTTTCTTCTCCACCTCCATGGACAATCACCTTCCCCCTCCTCCACTAACTTTCCCACCAAAATCCATACCTTTCCATGTTGAGAATCCAACTTTTCACATAAAAGTTGGCCGAATCAATGGTCTTTAGATGGATTGAAAGAAAGCACAATGCTTATTAAGGGCTGGGATTTGCTCATGAAGTCTCTCACAAAAGAAAACACAATGAAGAAGGAGCTGAAGTAGATCACTTGTAGTTTTATAAATAGAGCAATAGTGTTAGACGAAAATCATCTTATGCTATTTAGTTATCATTTTTTTTTATTCAGCGTAATTTTGCTTATTTCTAGTTAATTATTGTTTATCTTACCTGTCCAGTACTCTTTTTATCATTTATGAGATTTGAAGTTTTTGGAATTTTATACCCGTTTTATGTTCCACTGTTCAAATGCTTATTTTAATTGCTTATGTACCAAAAAGCTTTCTAAACAGCTTATTAGTAAGCTAGGTTAACTTAACAAGTCAATAAGCTAAGAAAATTTGGACTTTACTTCACAAATTCACTCAAAAATACCAGGGCTTATGGACAATACCAGCTTATTTTCAATAAGTTGGAGCTTGTAGAATAAGCTTTTAACAGCTTAATTACCCTTGTTTAGAGCAAAGGGTCTTGTAAGTTCTCATTTTCCTCTTTTAAAGTCATTTTTAGCATTAGCTTATTTCTAGCTTATTTTTGCTTATTTTTCTTTTAGATATGCTTATTTATGCTTATTATAGCTTATTAGTCAAGAAAATATAGGTGTTGTAGTTTGAATTTCCATTGTGCAAAATTTTCAATTTTCTAGTGTAATTTAGCCTTTTGTAAGCCTTTGAGGCATCTTAGTTTTAACTAGTTAATTTTTAATCTTAGCTTAATTTTTAATATAACTCAGCATATTTTAAATCATTTACAGCTTTTACTTTCAGCTTTGTAACACTTTCAAGTTTTAATGCAAAATTGAGATTTTAAGTCAATTTACAATTCCAAGTGTTAAGTTTCTTAATTGTGCTGTTTTGTGTTCAAAAAGCTATCAGTACAGCTTATTTATAAGCTGCTTTAATTAAGTAAATCTAAAAAAAGTTAAGTAGTTAAGAGAAAATCACAAATAAATACTTCTCAAAAAAACACCACGACCTATTTTTATGGATAAAGCAGTTCTCGGATGGGATTAGGATCTTTCATAGCTTGTTTTATACAAGCTAGAGCTTGTAGACTCTTGTTTAACCCTGTTTTGAGCAAGGGTTCTGTAAGTCTCTCTTTTTCTTACTTTTCTTATTTACTATAGAACTGCTTATGTGTTATTTGTTTCTTATTTATGCTTTATCATAATGTTATTGGCTTATCTTGATTAGTTGTTATTTTAAAAGTAGTTTGTATCCACTTTCTCGGTTCGTATGTTAGTTCATTTGATTTAAAATGTTAGTTTTGAGTTTTTCTGCAAAATTTTTGGCTTATTTCCAAAACTTTCTGCAATCAGCAGCTAAATTGGCTTTTTGGAGCTTATAGAGTGCTTATTTTCGCAAAGTGTCTTTATTAAAGTTGCTTAAAAATATGTTGTGAATAACTTTTGTGTTTTGGCTAAAAACGACTTTTTAAAATCAGCCCTTTTTGGGGACTTGGATTGGAATCGGGCAGCAGGTCTAGGGTAGGGGATGTAAAATTTTAGTTTGCTGTTTTGACAAAACACCCCCCTCGTCAGTCCCCTGTTTACCCCAATTAGTGTTTAGTTAGTTTATTCAATTAAATTAGAAATAGGTTTAAATTTAATTAGTTTAATTAGTCTTTAACCATTAGATAAAATTTGGGGCTTTTAATTTTGTTAAATTTCTGAACTTTTTCTCCACTTAGCGTAATTTTTATAAATTTTTTGGGTTAATATTTTTAGCTTTAGGATTATTTTTATAGTTTTTAATCATTTAAATCTTAGAAAATTCATAACTTTTAATCTATAAACCCAAAAATAGTGATTCTTTTTTTTTCTAAAATTTTCTTTTTTTAAATATAGTATTTATTAAAATTAAGTTTGTTCATTTAGGTGAAATTTTTGCAATAGTTTAGTTTTTAAGCCGTTTTATTAAATCCCGTAATGTGCGATTTTGTGTTAGATTGCTTTTTAGGCTCCCGTAATTGTAGGATTTAATTGTGTTGCCTTTATTTGGTAGTATTTAGAATAAATCCCCCTTAATTGAACCATTCTCAACTTGAATCCAAACCCTTTTCCATTCAAACATCGATCATCAATTCGTCATTCGATTTTCCATTCACGCCTCGTTGGGACTTAACGACCCGGGAATCATACTTCCGGATATATATATATATATATATATATATATATATATATATATATATATATATATATATATATTTTAATTTGTGAACATTTGACCAATCCTTGGTTAAAGGTAATTGGTTGAGTGTTTGCTTGTATTGTTATTATATATATATATATATATATATATATAAAGATTTTAACGAATCAATTTTTGGCGCCGTTGCCGGGGATGCTGTGAAACGATTATCGCAACGTTTGACAAATTGTGTTTGAATTTGTGAATATTTCTTTTATTTTCATAAAAATATAAAAAATACAAAAGTATTTTTCATTTCTTTTAGTATATATTTATAAAACAAGAAAAAACCAAAAATATAAAAAAATTGTCTTAATCGAGAAATAAAATTCATCAATTATATAATACTTTCACTAAAGTATTATCATCAATAAATTCTCGAACCAAAGATTCAAAAACTTGCCTTTTGTGTCACTTGCGAGGTACGGCTCACCTTTGAAAGTTAAACAAACTATAAGAGGGGTATAAGGAGGGTTGTTCCAACGAACTACGACCCGAAAGGAGAAATAAGCTTCGCGCTATCCCTCTCCTCCGCTCCTTTGTGAGTTTTTCTTTCGAAGAGCTACCGTGAAGCTTGCTGATTATCAGGTTTAAGTTGTCTTATCTCGTTTTGTCCGTTTGTAAAATATGTTGTTTAAAAAATTCGAAAAACCAAAATAATCTTCTTTTTCTTCGTATCGTTTAATTCTTTTCTTATCCCTCTTTATGTTTAATTCTTATGACGTCATTCGACTATCGTTTAAATCGCCTTAAAACGATTAAAGAATGCTCGTTGTGTGGAGTTTTGTACACTGCAGACTTTTGTTGTTCAAAAAAGGGTCTTGAAGACAAGATTCTTGTTCCTAAACCCCCTCGAAATTGTGCAAGGTGTGCAAGGTGTGGAACCCCGGTTGATGGTCCGTATTGTCAAGGATGTGCTCTTTTACGAAAGAAATTTAAGGAAGATTTGTTTACATATTGTGTTGAAAATGAATTTTTCAAAGACCTTCAAGATACTTCCGAGTCATCCGATGACAATACCAACGTTGTTAATGCTCCTCAAGAGCCATTCGTTGGCAATCAGGACCCCGTTGAAAATTCCTCACCAAGTCCTCCACAAATTGACCATTGTTGCCACGAGTGCGGTGATTCGTTAGATGGAATCTTTTGTCGACGATGCACTTGTAAGTCTTGTGGGAAAGATGCTCATTACGGCTATAATTGTCCAACGCAAATTCCGATTATCACTAATCCGGAACCATGCAACAATCAAACCATTGGTGAGCCCCTACAAAACTTGCAAAGTTTGCAACAACAATGTCTTTTTGGTACATGCCAAAAATGTGGTTGTAATGAATACAACGGAGTTTGTTTTTATTGTACGATTGGAGATAGAACACCAAACAATTTTTCAACTCTGTATTCTTCTAACGATTCTTAAAAAAATTTCAACCACCCACGCACTATGAACCAATCTTGTGTGATTTTTGCGGGAACGATGCTCGTTATGGTCACTATTGTACACCGCAAGACTATGATGAGTTCCCACAAACGTTACCAAGTTCTCAACAACAAAGACTTTGTTGTGAAAATTTCGGGGGACCTCATGAGACTTTTCAGTGTCAACCAATGAATAAAGACTATTATCATGAGCAAAATCCTTGCTATGATTCTAATTCTTTCGGTTTTGACCAATTTTAACCCCTGAAATATACCGTCAATCATCCAATCTTCAAAACTCAAAATGACCTTCTTAATTCTCAAAACAAGCTTATGGAACAAATGACATCCATATGTGATATGGTTGGTCAAATTATGCAAAAGAAGGAAGAAAAAAAGCGAATTACGGAAGAGCAAGCGTCTAAAGATCGATATTGGAAGATTCCCATTTGCTATGATAATGACGATGACGATACCATTGCAATCACACCCGTTTTATCAACCGAGGAGCCCGTTAACTCTCTAAGTATGGGGGACGAGCATCTTGACACTATTCCGGAAACGGAATTGGATGAATTCATAAAGTCTAGTGTCGATATCCTTGTCCCAATCCCAAGTGAGTCCGAAGGTGATCCCGAAATGTGTGATGTGCCTTTTCATGACAATTCTCCGCCTTTTGAAGCCTCTAAAGATCAATTTAAGGATTTCTTCGAGTCTAACGATGAATCTACTTCGAGTGATGACGATTCTTTCTCTATTGACGACATCGATTATGTCGATGCATCACCTCTCGATGCTGAGATCGTTAGCTTAGAGGTGGTAGAGATTGTTGTCCTGGAAGTTAGAAGGATTAATGATGATATTCTTTTAACTATCAAAGACGATACCCTTCGTGAAAAATTGTTGAATGTCAATCTTCTTATTGCTAAGATCGATGCATTAAGAGATAATCCCACTCCATCTTCCGATGTTGTGACCAAGTCTACCTCTACATTTTCTAATCTTTTCTTGGAGGAAACTAACACCTTTGATAATTCTATTCCCGAATCTGAAACTTTTCGCTTTAATCTAGAAGAGATTAGTAGTGGCAGTACCACTACTCGTTCTGATCTATCTCTTCCGGATTGTAAAGCTTTCTATGTTGATAACGATCATTGTAAAGAGAAGAGTAGTGGCAGTACCACTACTCATGTTGATTCTTCTCGATATGACTCATTTTCCTTTGATCTTTCGAATGATCAGTTTCCTCCTGCCGATAGGAGTGACCTTTATCATGAGGAGTTCACCGATGAACTCACTCACATCATGTCTCTTCCGAATCTTGAATGTTTCAAATTTAAGATTGAGCCCGATCTGGGAGATTTGACTTCTATTAACCCCGGGATTCATAAGAATGTGTCTACGACTAATGTGAATGTACCATTAGAGGATGACCAATCTCCTCTCTTCGCTTATGTTGTATGGATCTTTCTTGGTTTTCTCACGTATCCCGTTGTCCCTCCATATCTTCTCTCCACCGAGAATGAAATTTTTGATCCCGGCATCTCCGTTTATCATTCTTTTATGCCGGATGTATCTCATCGGAGTAGAACTTTCATGTCTATTCAAACACAACAGCTCAATCCTCATCTTCATTTTGGGAAATACCCGATATCCTATCTAATCGCCTATCGATTAATCATTTGGCATACTTCATAAACGCCTATGAAACAATACCCTTCAAAACATCGAGGAGACGAAGTTTAGTTTCTAGTTGGGGGGTATCTTCGATTTGATTGTTTGCCTCGAAGCAATGTTACCCACCTTAAACCCGGTTATTTACCATCAAAATACACCAAAAAAGATAAAAAAAATGAAAAATTTTTCAAAAATATAATAAGTGTTTTGCTCGCAGGTTTTGCTTTTCTTTTGAGGTAAATAAAGAATAATTTTTGACTTGATCGGAGCGTGTTGACCCTAGCTATTACCTTTAGGCCAAGCTTTCCACGAATTCTATAGCTTTAGAATTTTAATAAATGTGAAGAAACGAGAAATGATAGAGTTAAATATCAGTCTATGTGCTAAGCCAAGATTCTTACTAAAAACTTATACAATAACTTGTGCTTTTCTCTCCCGTGAATTTCTAATCCATCTAATCAACGTACTCAATTTAATTCAACTAAGATCAATCTATGTTTTTTTCAGAAAAAGTTTCAAATTTGTAACTTTAGTTTTCAAAACAGATTTTATAGTGATTTAAAAGATAAATGCCAAAGAAGCATTAATGAAATGTGAATTGCAAAAATGCAGGAATAAGAAATTTGCCAATGAAGCATGCAGTTAATGTTATGGAGCAAAGTAAAAGATGTGTCCCGTAGAATATCCCACTCCCTAGCAAACGAGGTTGGGTTCAAACTAAACGTCCTTTACTTCTAGGGAATTGTTGTTGTGATATCTCACTTGGAAGGAAAGGTCTAGGTAGGGTTCAAACTAAGACACCGCTCTTAGCCAATTTAGTAAAGGTGTTGATGTGATTTCCCACTACTCTAGCAACGGGGTGGGTTTTTCAAACTAAGAACAGTCCGGTCTTGGTTTGTGATACCTCTCCGTAAACCACGAGGTAGGGGTTCAAACTAAGCAACGCATCCTAGCTTAAGAACTTATGATATGATGTTGAAAATGTTCAAAAAGTTCTAAAGTTAAATCTCGAAATCAAGTTCCAAAGGTCTTAATCAAGTTGTTGCTTTGAGTCATATTCATTTTGAATTAGACTATAAAAATAAGTTGTCTATGGTTAAATTAAAATGAGTACACACATTCAATCGTATATCCATGTTGGGAGTTGAAAATTCACAAGTCATAAGTATGAGGGCTTAACATATAAACTTATATCGACAATGATCTTGTTTAATTGCTTAGCTTGGAACTTGTGAAAAATCGAGGACGATGAAATTATCCGTCAGGACATCCGTAGATCACTCTACGGACGCTTCTCATTCTATGATCCCAGTGTTAATAAATAAAGAAAGTCAAACTTGTTAAAAAATGAGAAAATCCAAAAATATTAGTTGTAGTTAGTGTAAATAAAGAAAATGGTGAAAACGGGGCTTACGTGTTTACTTCATAACATTGTGTGAGGACACACAATACCTTAGTTTGGGGGATTTGATAAGTGCTTAATTACACATATCTTTTACCTCTAAAAACGAGCTTAAATGACCAAAAACAGACAAAAACTGCCAAATATATGTTTGTTTTGCATTTGTATTGTGCAGGAAGTGGATATCAACAAAAAGACAGAAAACAGAGCCAAAATGACAAAACTGAGCATGGAATGGAAAAGACTGTGCAAAATCAAGGCCAAAGTCCAAAAAATGACAAAGTCAGAGTCAATACTGAAGAATCAGCAGTCAAACCGGAGCCGGAACTGAAGAATACTATTGAATGCAATCTTTACCCATCTGATGGGCCGGGAAAGCCCAATAGTATATTTATGAAGACTGTGAAGACCAAATGGGCCCTCAATCAATTACAACAGCCCATTTGTGTGCAATTGACAAAGACTGTGAAGACTTTGAAGGCCCAATCCTAGCCCAGTTACAGCCAATCTCAGCCATTGTACACACAAAACCCACTCCATAACCTTATTGGGCTTGAAAAAGCCCAATAACCAAACCTGTACCTTATTGGGCCCAGACACACTCAATTGGGCCCAATACAAGCCCACACACCTTATTGGGCCCAAACCCAAACCCAGTGGGCCCAATGCAAGCCCAAAAGCAAAACAAAAGCCCATCAATCCTTTTTATAAAACATAAGGACCAAAAATGTCAATTTTAAACTTGTTTTATTAAAGAAAAATGAAAAAATAAAGTAAAGGGTTAAAACTGCCAAATGGCATTTCTTTTGTTAGTTATAAACAGCAGGGACCAGTTTTGCAATTACCCCTAACCTCTTTTATTTCTTTTAGTTATAAAACCAGAGGGGCCATTTGTGCCACTTTCCAAAGTCTATTATAACTAAATTGGGCCAAATATAAAGTGAAAAGAGAGAAAGAGTTGAGGGACTTAACTTGCATCATCTTCAATCTTTTCTTTTAAAATCCTGCAACCAACAAACCGTACCCGCCAAAATCCATACCACCTCTCCCCACTGTTTCAGCTCCAAACCACCTCCCTAGTACACCTCTACAGCTATCCCTCACCTTTCCCCACTCAACCCCAACCCTATAACCCCTTCCCTGCCAAATTCACACAACCCGAGCTCCCCTTTTAATGGTGAGATGAAGACAAGACAAAACAAAGGGCTAGGATTGCCTTGGAGCAATTGCACACTCACATCCAGCTTATCCCAAGTCAAAGAGAAGAAAGAGAGCTGCTATAAAAGAGAGAAGACCCAGCCGAGCACAACACACCTTTTTTTATCTTGTTTTTACTTTTCTTAGTGTAAAATTCAATTAAGATTGCTTTAAAAGTGTTATATTCAGCTTA
>BQNB010107253.1:612-23209 GCA_026074375.1 Tanacetum coccineum | reverse complement strand
TCTCTCCACATTAAAGATATTGATAAATCGAACAAATCCAAAACGCTTACCATCTTTTGTCCTCTTTCTTGGAATAAACTAATCGACCACGTGACCATATTGCTTACATGAGTGGAATAGATCCTTAGCAGAGAAGGAGTCCGGGAAATTTGTAACAAAAATCGAAGTCGAAATCTTTGACACATCATCTTCTTTTGAACGAAAGCTACCCATCCTTGGATTGAAGGGAGGTCTATTAATCGAAAATAGATAGGGTTTAATGGAGGCAGGGATTAATCAGAAACGGAAATCCCTGTTTCATCGGCAGGGATCGCGAAACATCGATAGCCGGCAACACTGACAGAAAAATAAGCAATCCTAAACATCCCTTTATTAGCTTAAACCCATTCATATCAAGAAACGCACTAATAACTTAAATCTTTACAAACAAAAGTAAAAGAAGATTAGAAGGTTAAAGAATGTTGCTTACATCCTCATATTATCTATGTAAGAATATTTCAGCTCATATAAGGCCTCAATCGTGAGAAGAATCTATTGGGATTTATTGATTTGATGATACAAAAGGATCAAGATTGACATCATGAAATTCTAGAAGATGGAGGATTCTAGAAGACTTGCTTAAAAAGATAAAGATCAATATTAGGAAAGATTTAGTTTCCTAATACAATTAGGTTTCCTTTGTAAGTCTAGATGGACTCTATATATAAAGAGATCCCTAGACATTGTTTGTGTGTATGTTTTTAATCATGTTTTAGGAAAACACCAACGATCTCACCACTTGAGATCGTTCTCCTTTGTACGATCCAAATGAGATCATTTTAACCCTAAGGTCAAGGTGTCTTTGATCCCTGTTACAGTTAGGTAACACGTTCTATCATGATCAAATAGAATTAAGGCTTATGTGAATGTAAACCTTGTTAATAACATTGTCTTTGTTTAAATTCCGCTGCGCAACAACCACCTTTGTTATTTTTATATATTATAGATCCTAGATGAGTTCTAAATGATCTTCACAATTGGTATCAGAGCCAAGTGGCTCATGATCTAGGATCTACAAGGTTTTACAATCGAAGAAAGAAGATTTTGTATTCAAAGAAACCTAAAAAATTGATTTTGGTTTCTATTTTCGTCACTTTCTGCACAGCTGTGGTAAAAAGGGGATATCTTATTCGTTAACCGTTGGATCTTAACGAAATTTTTATTGAAGGTTCTTTACTCATAAAGGAATATTCTCGCTGGAGTGATCTTCAATCTGAGCTTTTAATTGAAAGATATAAAATTTTGAAATCTGCTACAGAAAAGTTGAAGTTGATATGGTTTTACTTTTCTTTGATCATTGTTTTTAATAGTGTTCTTGTTATTGTTATTGAAAGTTTTTCTTTAAACACTTGGGTATTAAAAAGAAGGTATTGAGGAATGAAGAGGATAAAGATGTTTGTGAAAATTAGGGTTTTAATTCTTAAATCATTTTTTTTGGAAACCCTAATTTCTAAAAACCTCAAAAGTTGATGATGAATACGAAGTGTAATCACAGTAAAGGTGATATGAAAGTGGAAGCTAAGAGTTCGAGTTCAGGTTCTTGTGGAAAGTTTATTGAAGTGGTTATCATGTTAATACTGATTGGAAGTTACTACTGCTTCATACATGGTTACTACTGCTCTACAACAGTTAATACTGCTGCACTAAGTTAATGCTACTAATGGAAAGTTAATACTGCTAGTTAGTAGTTAATACTGCTAGTGTATTTTTACTACTGCTCAACCATTTTAATGCTGCTCTTCATTGTTACTACTTCTTGGTATCGATTACTACTGTTAGTCATTTTTAGTGCTGCTCTTCATGGATGGTACTACATGGTATTCGTTACTACTGTTGGTTAGTTATTCATACAGTTCTTATGGTTGATTCTATTACTTTTGGTCATGAGATGGTTAACATATTGGTTTCAGGGGAAGAATATGATAAAGTGTTTAACCATTTGGATATGTTAAATGCACCATTTGAGGGGAAGGTTTTCACTTGTGCAAAACAAGTTAAACCTTATGTAAGAATATTACTACTGCTAAGTCATTATTACTACTGCTAGTTTAAGTTTCTACTGCTTGAATTCATTATTTGTATTGTGCGTCATGGATGGTAATTTGAGACATTAGAAAGCTTGGATTAAAAGTTTAATATATGGTTTGTAATTGTAAAGATCAAAGTTGCATATGTTCACAGTCCCCTAATGGATAATGACAAAAAGGGGAAGATGATATGATATGATTTGTAACTTATTAAGTGTGGTGGCATGGCATGGAACAAGAATTAAAGGCTTTATTGTGTTGAAAAAGTATCAACAAGTTCATGGAGATCTTAAGTAAAGGGGAAGATTAGAATCTGTTTTATTCATGGAAGATCAGATTTGAAGATGTACAAGATGTTCAAGTGCTTAAGTTGAAGACAAAGTTTATTATTTAATAGAGGAAGATTGCTGAAAATTAAGCTACTATGGATCATCTTGGAATCAGTTAACTGTTTGTTTTGTCATCATCAAATAGGGGAATATTGTTGGGATTTATTGATTTGATGATACAAAAGGATCAAGATCGACATCATGGAATTCTAGAAGATGGAGGATTCTAGAAGACTTGCTTAAAAGATAAAGATCAAGATTAGGAAAGATTTAGTTTCCTAATACAATTAGGTTTCCTTTTTAAGTCTAGATGGACTCTATATATAAAGAGATCGCTGGACATTCTTTGTGTGTGTGCTTTTAATCATGTTTTAGGAAAACACCAACGGTCTCACCACTTGATATCGTTCTCCTTTGTACGATCCAAATGAGATCGTTTTAGCCCTAAGTTCAAGGTGTCTTTGATCCCTGTTACAGTTAGTTAACACGTTCTATCATGATCAAATAGAATTGGGGCTTATGTGAATGTAAACCTTGTTAATAACATTGTCTTTGTTTAAATTCCGATGCGCAACAACAACCTTTGTTATTTTTATACATTATAGATCCTAGATGAGTTCTAAATTCCGTTGCGCAACAACAACCTTTGTTATTTTTATATATTATAGATCCTAGATGAGTTCTAAATGATCTTCACAGAATCCCTGGTGATCCAGGCCCTCCAAGAAACTTGTGTGGACTAAAGCTAATGGCCTCATAGCCGTCATCAACTGTTGTTCTCGTATCCTGTAATAAATGTAGAATTTTTAGACACTGAATATCATGACCGGTGTACCTAGTAAAACGTTTTACAAATACAGGACATCCTGTTGGGACTTAAAAGACTTCATGGATTCTTAGAAGTTACTACTGCTCAGGTACATAATGGAAATTAAGCTAAGTAATTAGTACTGCTAGTAGTAAGTGTTAAGACTGCTAGTACAAGTTACTACTGTGAGTATATATTAGTACTGCTAGTACTAATATTACTGCTGCTTATGTTTATTAGTGCTGCTGGTGAAAAGATTACAACTGCTTGAAGACTTTTTACTATCAAGAAGATAAAGACGGATTAAAGAGATAAAGATTGTTTGGAGAACAAGAATACCTGTGAAGATAAGTATTGAGATATTTATGTACAAGATATACATAATGTATTTATTTAAAAGATTACGTTTATGTTTAGAAAAGATTAAGATATCTTAGGAATGTATTGTAAGCCGACTAGGACTCCTTAAGTCTATAAAAAGAGGCTCTAGGGCATTAGTTGGGATATCAATTTTGCATATAAGTCTTCATAGTTGTCAAAGTCGATTAAGAAAAGCTTCAAGGTTGTAAACCCTAGTACTAAGTGAAGAGTACTCGTATTATTGATCTAATAATATTAGAGAGTTTGGTTATATCTTTGTTTGTTCAAGATTATTGTTTTATTCATAATACTTCAATGTATTAAGGTGTAGATTCCGCATACACTTTAATATACATACAAAGTTTCTACAACGAGTTATTTTGGATTTATCCAAGATAATTTAACTTTAGACAACCTATGGAATCGATCTAGGTTTGGAATCAACAAGTGGTATTAGAGCTTTGCTTTGAGAAACTTTGATCTAAAAGACATGGAGCTTGAATCTTCAAATGGTGGTCCTACTGCAAAGCTTCCCATACTCAAACTGGGTGAGTATGAGATGCGGGTTATAAGGATTAAGCAGTACTTCCAGATCTAAGACTATGCACTCTGTGAGGTCATAGAAAATGGTGATTCATGGGTCTCAGTACCACAAACTGTACAGGAGAATGGTACTTCAGTGGCAAAGATGTTTATACCAGTAACTGCTAAAGAAAAGACAAATAAGAAGAATGATGTCAAGGCTAGGAGCTTGCGACTGATGGCTCTTCCCAATGAACATCAACTCACATTCAGCCAGTACCCTGATGCAAAATCAATGTTTGCTGCCATTGAAACAAGATTTAGAGGTAATGCAGCTACCAAGAAAACTTAAAAGACACTTTTAAAGCAACAGTATAAGAATTTCAGTGTAACAAGTGCAGAGTCTCTTGACTCTATCTTCAATAGGCTTCATAAGATAGTCAGTAGGCTTGCTATTCTGGGTGTGGTTATTGCCTAAGAAGATTTAAATCAAAATTTTTGAGTAGCTTACCCCTTGAGTGGAACACTTATGTAGTTGTGTAGATGAATAAGCCTGAGGTTGAAACTATGAGCATAGATGATTTGTACAACAACTTCAAAATTGTTGAACAAAAGGTAAAGAAATCTGTTGGTGGAAGTGGTGGTGCTCAGAACTTGGCCTTCATGACTGCTCCAAGCACTAACAGTACTAATGATGCTAACACTGCTGGTCCACAAGTTAGTACTGCTAGCCCTAATGTTAATGATGTTAGCCCACAAGTTAGTACTACTAGCATAAGTGATAATACTATGTATGCATTCATGGTTAAAAATCCCAATGGTTCTAATGTCCTACACCAGGACTTAGAGCAAATTCATAAAGATGATTTGGAAGCAATGGATTTGAAGTGGCAGCTCTCTCTACTAAGTGTGAGGGCAAAGAAGTATTATCAGAGGACAAGCAATAAGATTTTCATTAATCCTAATGATATTGTTGGGTATGATAAATCCAAGGTTGAGTGTTACAACTGTCATAAGTTGGGACACTTTGCCAGGGAGTGTAGAGCACCAAGAAGCAAGGAAAGTCAGTTCAGGAATCAAGACAACACCAGGAAGCAAGAAAACAATGAAGACAAATCTTTAAAGGCAATGTTGGCTATAAATCGTGTAGGTTTTGATTAGAGTGACATGGCAGAAGAACAAGTTTAGACAAACATGGCTCTAATGGCATTTTCAGACTTAGATGTATACACTGATAAAACTTGCTCTAAAACTTGTATGAAAAACTATGAAACTCTTAAGAAACAGTGTGATGAATTGCTTGTTAAGCTTAATGAATCTAAATTTAAAGCAACTACTTATAAAAGAGGTTTAGCAACTCTAGAAGATCAAATTATCACATATAAAAAGAATGAGGTTCTTTTTAGTGAAGAAATAGGAGTTCTTAAAAGAGAAGTAGCTTGTAAAGACTATGAAATAAATATGCTTAAGAGTGAGTTTCAAAAAGTTAAGTAAGAAAAAGATGGCATTGATTTTAAAATTGAGAAATTTGATAAGGCCTCAAAAGACTTAGATAAGTTGTTAGGAAGTCAGATTACTGACAAGAGCAAAAAGAGTTTAGGGTATAGTGTAGTTCCTCCACCACATCCTTTAATCTATAATAGACCTAACAAGCTTGATCTGTCTTATTCTGGTCTTGATGAATTCAAAGAGCCTGAGTTCAAAGGTTATGGTCCTAAGGATAGTGAGCAAGTGTCTAATGTTGTTTGTGATAAAAAATTAGATAATTCTAAAGAAAATTCTGAAGAGTCTTTGGTAGAAGAACAAGTATCACAAGACACAAGTAGCTTTGTTGAGAGTTTACCTAATGTTGATAAAGAAACTGTTTTTCCTGTTAATAAAAAGGTAGAGTTTACTAAACCTAAAAATCATGAAAAACCAGTCAAAAAGTCAGTTAGGTATGCAGAAATATATAGATCACAACCTCCTAGGGGTAATCAGAGGAATTGGAATGGACAAAAATCCAATCAACTAGGCAAAGATTTTGTGATGTATAACAAGGCTTGCTTTATATGTGGAAGTTTTAATCATTTGCAGATTAATTGTGATAACTATCAAAGAAAAGGCATAGTATCTAGAAATAATTACAGTATGGTAGATGCCAAAACCATACACCCTAGTGTACACATGAATATATCACCAAAAGCAGTTTTGTTGAAAACTGGCCTCACACCACTTAATACTGTTAGGCCTGTTTATATTGCTCACCCAAAGCCAGCAGTTTATAGTGCTAAATCAAAGTCATATTTTTCTAAACAAGCACAATCTACTGCTCAAAGGCCATTTTATAAGCAAACAGCATTAACTAAAAAGATTTGTGCATACTGCAAAAAGACATTATTATAATGGAAGGCCTAGAGCAGTTAATACTGCTAGGTTTCATTCAGGACAAGTTAATGTTGTTAGGGTAAAAGGGGTAAATGCTGTAAAGTCCTCGGCATATTAGGTTTTGAGACCTACCAAACCTAATGGTGCATCACTTGCTTTTAAAAGACATAACTACATCAATGCACAAGGCAGATCCAAGTCAATAATGGCTTGGGTCCCCAAAAGAATCTAATTTCCTTATTCTTTATGTGCAGGGCAAGCCACAACATGATGATAAAGGATTTGTTGACAGTGGATGCTCAAGGCACATGACTGGGAACATAGCTTATCTCTCAGATTTTAAGGAATTTGATGGAGGTTATGTTGCATTTGGAGGAGGAGCATATGGTGGTAGAATTACTGGTAAAGGAACACTTAAGACTGATAATCTTAATTTTGAAGATGTATACTTTGTCAATGAGTTAAAATTCAATCTTTTTAATGTCTCGCAGATGTGTGACAAAAAGAAATATGTCTTTTTTACTGACACTGAATGTCTTGTCTTATCTCCTAATTTTAAGTTGCCTGATGAAAATCAGATACTTCTTAAAATTCCTAGAAAGGACAATATGTACAGTTTTGATATTAAGAACATTGTTCCTAAATAGAGCTTGACTTGTCTCATTGCAAAGGCTACATTATATGAATCAATGCTCTGGCATAGGAGGCTTGGTCATATAAATTTTAGAAACATAAATAAGTTTGTCAATGACAATCTTTTAAGAGGATTGCCTACAAAACGTTTTGAAAATGACCAAACTTGTGTTGTTTGTCTTAAAGGAAAGCAACACAGAGCTTCTTGTAAGTCTAAAGTTCTGAATCCCATTACTAAGCCTTTGTTTATGCTACATATGGATTTGTTTGGTCCAACCTTTATGAGTAGTTTAATGCATAAGAAGTATTGCATAGTAGTCACTGATGATTATAGTATGTTTACATGGGTTTTTTTAACAACTAAGGATGAACCAGTGAGATCCTTAAGAACTTCATCAAAGAAATAGAAAACCTAGTGGATAAGAAAGTGAAAATAATCAAAAGTGATAATGGGACAGAGTTTAAGAACAAAGTTTTGGATGATTTTTGTAGAGAAAAAGGTATTAAGAGAGAATATAGTGTAGCCAGGACTCCTCAGCAAAATGGTGTAGCTGAGAGGAGGAATAGGACACTTATTGAGGCTGCTAGAACAATGTTAGCTGACTCTAAGTTACCTACCACATTTTGGGCTGAAGCAGTTTCTATTGCTTGCTATGTACAGAATAGGGTCTTAGTAGTCAAGCCTCATAACAAGACACCTTATGAACTTTTTAGAGGTTGTAAACCATCTTTAAGTTTTATGAGACCATTTGGTTGTCATGTTACTATTTTTAATACTTTAGACAGTTTAGGCAAGTTTGATGGCAAAAGTGATGAAGGTTTCTTTGTTGGATACTCTTTGAGTAGTAAATCTTTTAGGGTATACAACACTAGAACTAGTAGGGTAGAAGAAAACTTGCATATTGGGTTTTTAGATAATAAACCTATGATAGAAGGGAATGGTCCAAAATGACTGTTTGATATTGATTCTCTAACCCAGTCTATGAACTATGTACCAGTTACTGCAGGTACAATTTCTAATGACTCTGCAGGTACATCAGAAGAAATCAGTCAAGATTGTATTGTGATACCAATTTGGAAAGATACTTCATATTTTGATTCACCTACAAAGGATGTTGAAAATGGTGAACCAAAAACTGCTGATGATGCTCAAAAGCAAGTTGAAGATAGTCCAAATAATGAGAATGCTGAACAAGAATAGTTTGAAGGTGATAGCAGTACTAAAGATCTTAATACTGTTGGACAACATGTTAATACTGCCAGTCCTGATGTTAATACTGGTAGTCTTAAACTTAATGTTGTTGGCCTATCAGTTAATACTGCTAGTTTAAATGAACATGATAGCCCTAAAGATATGTTCACCATGGGAGTTAGTTCTACACTTGAAGCCACTCATATTGAGTCCTTCAGTGATGAAGATGAACCAGAAGTTGATTTAAAGAACATCACAAATTCCTATACAGTTCCAACCACTCCCAATATAAGAATTCATAAAGATCACCCAATTGATAATGTGATTAGTGATGTGAAGTCATCTATTCAGACAAGAAAAATGACAAAACCTACTTCTGAACAAGGGTTTCTCAGTGATGTATATGAACAAAAGACACATGATACCCTAAATACTTGTTTATATGCTTGTTTCCTATCTCAGATTGAACCAACAAGCATTGCTAAAGGTCTATCTGATTCATCCTGGGTGGAAGCAATGCATGAAGAACTTTTGAAATTCAAACTTCAACAGGTTTGGATACTTGTGGATTTGCCTAGTGGAAAGAGGACCATTGGAACAAAATGGGTCTTCAGAATCAAGAAAGATGAAAGGGGCATTGTGATTAGGAACAAACTAAGGTTAGTTGCACAGGGTCACAGACAAGAAGAAGGTATTAATTATGAAAAAGTATTTGCTCATGTCGTAAGAATTGAGGCAATAAGATTGTTTCTGGCCTATGCTTCTTTTATGGGTTTTCTGGTATATCAAATGGATGTAAAGAGTGCTTTCTTATATGGAACCATTGAGGAAGAAGTCTATGTTACTCAACCACCAGGATTTAAAGATCCTGACCATCCAGACAAAGTTTACAAGGTGGTCAAGGCACTTTATGGTTTGCATCAAGCACCAAGAGCATGGTATGAAACTTTGGCTAACTATTTGTTGAGCAATGGGTTTAAAATAGGCAAGATAGATCAGACATTATTTATCAAGAAGCAAAAAGGGGATATTTTGCTTGTACATGTCTATGTAGATGACATTATCTTTGGCTCTACAAACAAGGAGTTATGTACTGGATTTGAGAAGCTAATGAAGGATAAGTTTCAGATGAGTTCTATGGGAGAACTTACTTTCTTTCTAGGATTACAAGTACAACAGAAGGCGGATGGAATATTTATCAGTCAGGATAAATATGTAGCTGAGATTTTGAAGAAATTCAACTACTCTGATGTGAAGTCTGCTTCAACTCCTGTTGATTTGGAAAAACCCTTAGTCAAAGATAAAGATGCTGATGATGTTGATGTACATCTCTATAGATCTATGATTGGGTCTTTGATGTATCTCACAACATCTAGACCAGATATCATGTTTGCAGTATGTGCATGTGCTAGATTTTAAGTTACTCCAAAGACATCACATCATTTAGCAGTCAAGAGAATTTTTAGATACTTGAAAGGCAAGCCAACTTTAGGCCTTTGGTATTCCAGGGATTCTCCATTTGAACTGGTTGCTTACACTGATAGTGACTATGCTGGAGCAACTCAAGATAGGAAGTCTACAACTGGAGGTTGTCAGTTTTTGGGAAACAGGTTGATATCTTGGCAGTGTAAGAAGCAAACTGTGGTTGCCACTTCTACAACTGAAGCTGAATATGTGGCTGCTGCTAGTTGCTGTGGACAAGTACTTTGGATTCAAAACCAATTGCTGGATTATGGGTACAATTTCATGAACACTGTCATTAATATTGACAATAACAGTACTATCTGCATTATTGAAAATCCTGTTCAACATTCTAAAACAAAACATATAGAGATTAGGCATCATTTTATAAGAGATTGCAATACTAAAAAGTTAATACAAATGGTTAAAATTCATACTGATTATAATGTTGCAGATCTTCTTACAAAAGGTTTTGATGCAGGAAGATTTCAGTACTTGGTCTCAAGTATTGGAATGCTTAATCCTTAAATGTCTATATCTCTTTATGTTTTTGTAAAAGTTTTGTAAAGGATTAATACTGTTAGTTTTCTCAATTAATACTGCTAAGTATAATTAAAACTGGTAGTTATACTTAAGACTGTTTGTTAAAACTGTAATACAAATGGATAAAATTCTTATGATATAATGTTTCAGATCTTCTTTCTTTTTTTTTTTTTTTTTTTTTTTTTACAAAAGGTTTTTTGATGCAGGAAGATATCTTACTTGGCATCTCAGTATTGGAATGCTTAATCGCTTAAAAATGTCTATATTAATTTAAGTTTTTGTAAAAGTTTGTAAAAGGATTAATACTGTTATGTTTCTTAAATAATATTGCGAAGTAAATTAAAACTGCGAGTTAATCCTTAAGACTGCTTAGTTAAAATTTAAACTGTTAGACATACTTAACGCTGTCATAAGAAAATACTTTGGTATCTTGTATTTTTGGTGATTAGGACTAACATCTGTAGGTAAAGCATATTTGAATATCTAATGTTATTGCATTTTCACCTTGAAGAAATGTTTGAAGAAAAGATTTAATACTTGGATCACAGTTTTTAACTTTTATTCATATGGTTTATGCATAAAAATGGATCCTCATGAATTCCACTTGTCTATCTAGTCTTTTCTATATGCTTGTGATGAATAGAGGCATGCTTGTTGTATAATTATGTGAAGACAGAGTTAGTACTGTTATGAAGCCAGAAAATTAGCTAACTACTACTTAGCCAGGCAACATACTACTGTTGGGTGTCAAATTTACAACTTTAGAGCAAATTCCTTATACTTGAACTATTATTTGAGGGGAGGATCTATTATGTCAATATGACCAGTCAATATGGATGGAAGATAATTTTAAACCAAAAGTAATTGCTAAAATATCAAATCATCTAGGCATAAGTACAAAAGAGGTATGGAAACACCAAGATACCTCAGTCCTAAAGTGTCCCCCTAAAAAAGGTTGGAGATGAGGTTGTCTATAAGGAGTTGGTGACAGAAGGAAAGGGCTGCCACTAACTAGCTTCTAAGCTAGAACAAACAGGACAGTGTAACATCAATAAGACCCATCCATGGCCAACACTTAATGAATTAACTCCCCTTAAGGAAGTGGTTCAGGTATAGGTCCCAAGGTGCCAAGATACCGATATTAGGGATGTGGATGACTCAAAATTAGTTTGAGATACATCAAACATCCAATGTCCACTTCTCTCAAGAGGTTACACACTTAAAGTGGAGAACAGCATGAAACAATTTAATTGATGAACTTTATACACAACTGTCATATAAAAAACAGAAAGAGTCTCTTGGTGAGCCAAAAAGAAATAAGAGATTAAGTGAGCTTAAAAAATAGAAAGAGAGATGTGTGCATAAAAACATAAATGAGTGATTATGTGAGCAAAAAGAATTGAGAGATAATATGAGCATAAAAACAGAAAGAGAGCTTGTGAGAATCAAATTTAATGATGACAATTGATTTTTGGGTTGACATTTGGGTAATTACTGGCGTTTTGAAGTTAATGCTACTAGGCATACAGTTTCTACTGCTGGTATACTTTAATGCTGCTAGGCTTATGTTGATGCTATTGGGTTCAGTTAATGCTGCTAGGCTTATGTTGATGCTGTTGGGTTCAGTTAATGCTGCTAGGCTTATGTTAATGCTGCTATGTTATAAGTTCTGATTTGAGGGTGAATTTATAAATACTTCGATTCAGGGTTTCATTTACTTCCTTATTCGGTTTCATTCATTCAAACACTCTCTAAACATAAACCCTAAATCAATTTTCATCTTTGATCATCAAAATCATCATTATGTCAAGCCCTAAGTTTGCTGAAACGCACAATGTGGTCGTGTTCTTGGAAAAACCTGCAGAAAGTGATGGGTTTGCAGAGATTATTGATTTTCTGAAAGCAAGTTCTTTCATTATGCTTTAATAGTCAATTCCAATACATCTACACTCATGTATGAACAATTTTGCAATGCCAAGAAACGTAGTTAATGGAGTCGCGTCAGTTACAAGCCTTATTTATAAAAAGAGGGTTATCGTTACGGAGTCAACATTATGAGAGATCTTCACTTGTATGATCAAAGTACTGATTATCTTCAACTGCTACTATATTTAAAGAACCTGGCAACGTATGGGGTATAAAAGCCTTCTCAAAAGCTTACTTTTTATAAAGCCTTATTTTCTTCTCCCCACAGTGGAAGTACTTTTCATTTCACACTATTACACAATGCCCTTAGTGCTTGATCCACTGCATGAAGTGTTCAGTTTGTTTAATGGCTTCTTTAATACATATGATTGGCAACAAATAAAAGTTTAATCTGTCTAAGTTCATTTTTGATGCGATTTGAAACACTTAGAAGGAGGGGTCAAATTCTTGATTTATCCCAACGTTTTCTACAAGTTTTCATTAATCACAACTTGGAATATATGTCAACTCATAATAAGTATCTATTGTTAATCCCGTTTCACACAAAAGAAAGTTTTTGCTAATATTAAAAGAGCTTCGTAGGATATTCTAGGAAATAAACCCTTATTTTGATACTATATGGTTCAAGCTCTGAATAAAGTAGTGGAGGATTCAGAGTCATCCAACAGATTCCCTCAGTACCCTTCATGATCAACCATTCTAGCTTTCCACTAAACCAAGAAGAAAACCAACCACTAAGAAGACTCAAAAGGAACATGATGCAGAGGTTTCTCAAGATGAGACAGAGCATGAGGAAAGTGTACCCACACCTTCCAATGATCCACAACCTAGTGGTAAGGATAGCATGCAACTAACTGATTTGATGGTTTATGTACCAAATTGCAAACACAGGTTCTTGATTTAGAAAAAGCAAAGGATGCTCAAGCAAAGGAGATGTTTGCTTTGAAGAGAAAGGGATCCCAATAGGTTGGATAGGAAGAAATGTCCAGACAAAGGTTGTTGAAGAGAACTAAAGAAAGTTTGTATGTCCTATGATAAGTTGAGTCCTCTAAAGATCAGAGAGTTTGGGTGCTACCTGAAGATCAGCATCCAAATAAGGGGAGGATTATTGCAGATAGTGATGTTGATGTAAAGTAACTTTAGTTTAATGAAACTCAAGAAAGACATGATTAATGAAATTGACTGCGTTTGATACTGGAGTTTTGAAACTGATGAGATGCCTGTGTGAAAGCAAAAGTTGATTAGAAAGGAACAAGTACTAAGCTTGATGATAGTACTACGTGAAGCAGTTAACTTACTGCTAGTGTTGAAGATAGTGATGCCTCCACAACTATTGAGGAAATCACTTTGGCACAGACACTATTCTGTATCATAGCAGTTAAGCCTAAAGTTGTTACTACTGCTGCTACAACAACAACAACTACAAAACCCAAGGCAAAAGGGTAGTAGTACAGGAGCCAAGTAAGTTCAGAGTTTCACAAGAGGCACAACCTTCAATTTCTAAAGACAGATGGAAAAGTATATGATTGATCTTGAATTTCCTTTAAAAAGAAAATATCAAATTGCTCTTGATGAACAAATTGTAAGAGATATTCAAGCTAAGTTGGATGCTGAATTAATAGAAGAACAAAAGCTAGCAAGGAAACAAGAAGAAGAATCTAACATAGCATTAATTGAGTCATGGGAAAATACACAAGCTATGATGGAGGTCATAAATAGATTGCTAGCTGAAAAGACTCCAATCAAAGAACGAGAGGGGAGTTGACAGATGAAGGAAAAAGGAAAACTATTTATGAGAACTAATGGCGAAATAAGAAAACATTGCTGTACTACCGACACCAGAAAAGAGCAACATACCTCTACTAAGTGCACCAAAAAGACTTCAAATGTCTTACCTATCTGTAAGAGCAACATGGGTGGATACACATACAAACCGCTAAATGGAAAGAGTTTTGATGAAAATTATCAAAAGTTGTTTTGAACAAGGAAATAAAAAGAGGGTAAATCCTTGTGCTATTGGTTTGAGGTACAATAAAGCAAAGAAAAGAAAGAAGTTAGAAGGTATGAGGAGACAACTAAAGCAGCATAAAGAAGATGCTTGATGGAAAAAGAGCTGGTAAAAAGAGCAACAACATAATCCATTAAAAGAAACAAAGAATGGAGGAAGACAAAGAGTCAGATGAAGCTAATGAAGTTAGTGAAGATGATAAAGGTGAGTTAATGAAGCATTTGGTGATTAAAAAGGATGATGATATAGCAATTGATGCTATACCACTTGCTACCAAACTACCAGTGATTATTGATTACAAGATTCATAAAGAAGGTATGTTGGTAGATTATCATTGAGATAAGACATATGAAGTTCTAAAGATACTCTTCATGATAAGGATGCTACACAAGGAATAGAAGAGAAGACTGGAGGAATCTTTGGACAGATAGTAAAGACCAAAGTATAATGATAAAAGGCCTGAAGATAAATTTGAAAGAGTGTTATGGGGAGATTTGAAAGTCATGTTTGAACCAAACAAAAGAAGTGATGTATGGAGAATTTTACAAAGATATAGGGTGACCATTTGGAAGTTGCTTGATTCATCTGGAGTTCACTTTGTAACGTTTAATAATCTCCACATTTTTATGTTGGTTGAAAAGAATATTCCCCACACAACCACCAAGAATAAACAGGAGATACAAATAACCATCACCGAGAGAGAGGATGCTAAACAAGAAAGCGATGAGCGAAACTGTGAACATCGAGAGCGCGTGAGTGAGGTTTGAGGGCTAGGTCTGCGGGGTACGATTTATGGTAGTCTGCTAACAGAATCACAAGCAGTAGAGAGAGATACGTGGGGCACACTTTAATTATGATGTAGAGTGTACTCAGCGGCGGAGGAGATACAGAGTCATGATTGCTGATTTTCCTGAGTTTGATGGAGACGTTTTAAAGAAGAAACTTAAAATCAAAAATGAACATCAAGTTTAAGGGAGGATTGTTAGGACTTAAAAGACTTCATGGATTTTTAGAAGTTACTACTACTCAGGTACATAATGGAAATTAAGCTAAGTAGTTAGTGCTGCTAGTAGTAAGTGTTAAGACTGCTAGTACAAGTTACTACTGTGAATATATATCAGTACTGCTAGTACTAATATTACTACTGCTTATGTTTATTAGTGTTGCTAGTGAAAAGATTACAACTGCTATGAAGACATTCTACAGTCAAGGAGGATAAAGACGGATTAAAAGAGATAAAATTATTTGGAGAACAAGAATACTGTGAAGATAAGTAAATTGAGATATTTTATACAAGATATAACATAATGTATTAATAAAAGATTACTTTATGTTTATAAAAGATTAAGATATCTTAGGAATGTATTGTACTGACTATGACTCTTAAGTCTATAAGAGGAGGCTCTAGGGCATTAGTTGGGATATCATTTTGCATATAAGTCTTCATATTTCAAAGTCGATTAAGAAAAGCTTCAAGGTTGTAAACCCTAGTACTAAGTGAAGAGTACTCGTATTATTAATCTAATAATATTGGAGCGTTTGGTTATATCTTTGTTTGTTCAAGATTACTGTTTTATTCATAATACTTCTAGGTATTAAGGTGTAGATTCCGCATACACTTTAATATACATACAAAGTTTCTACAACAAGTTATTTGAGATTTATCCAAGATAATTTAACCTTAGACAACCTAAGGAATCGATCTAGGTTTAGGATTAACACATCCTCTCAAATCGAAGAATAAGGCACATTATATAAACAGAGCAAAACTCGAATCGAAACTTGACCCCTTAAAAACTACCACACAAAAACTCCATGGCGTGAAAAGATATCGAAAAAATAAATCAAAGACTCCTATTCACCTTGGTTCTCATCACGGCTTGATCTCATATGTTCAGTCGCCGCAACACTGGTGAATATTCCCATTGAACCATTGTTGTTAATCATCTAAACCAAGCGTTTTCACATATGCACATGTTGCTCGTTCATCTTTCCCTAGACATTCGTTAGCCTGCCTTTTACATCCTCTGAAATCATACGAAGAAGACACACCTATAAAAACAGAGGAAAATGTTAAATTGAAACGTGACCCTTCAAAAAAACACACACAAAAACACCATGCAGTTGAAAGATTATTGAAGAAAAGATAATCCCAAAATCATATAGTCAAAATAAATAAAATAAAATAGAAAATAAATGAAAGAACTTTAGTCACCTTGAGTTTCAACTTGGGTTGATCCCACATGGGTAGTAGCCGCATCATGGACTGATAAAGTACCAGCAGACGGCTCCTGCGGCAAACATGTATTAGAATTTCAACAGCTCGGATTCTTGCATTCTTCCTGGAATGTGATAGGTCAGAAGTTCAGAATGCGATTAGTACATAGCACATATTAATCAGTTATTGATATGTGTTGTTTGTCATAAAGTTAATGAGGGCATCTTGCACATTTGAGTTCATTAGTCTCGTCATCTATTCATCCTAAAAACCCAAACTTACCAGTATAAAGTATAAACAAAAAAATAAACTACTTTAACACACCACTTCAGTTGTCTTGAGTTAGAAAAAAGACCTCGTTCTTATAAAACCGCTCCCTAGCGCACGATCTGCAAAGAAGTAAACCCCCATATAAACGTAAACATGGGATGAAATACAATAAAATGTGACTGAATAAATGGATATTGTATTCCGAATACCTTTCAAAGATGTATACGGTGCTCTTGCACCCCAAGCACGTAAATCAGCAGATGAAACATTACGCGTGTCACCATAATGCAAATATGGCAAGACACTTTGACCACATTGGGATTGCAGCTGAAAGCCACAGAAGTTTGATAGGTGTTCACTATGTTGACTGCTACAACTCACAGGAAAGCCTTGTATAGTGTGAGGCAGTGCAGCCAATAAAAGAGCGTTTGAAGATCCATGAGGCTGAACCAACATTTCAGTAGCTTCACCTGCAACAACCAACAACTTATAAACTAATTGCAGAAACAAATTCCCGTATTCAAAAAACCAATAATGAAATGACAATGACCTTGCGAAGTACAACTGAACAACTTTATGGTATTTGAATGGGTGACACCTCAAAAACAATACCAAAAGCAAAGATGCATTTGTGAAAAGCTTAAATCTCTTGTAAAAACCTAAAAGCTTTTCTGATTAGAGCTCTACTACAAATATGATATTATTTGTACTAGAGCCATCGATGTTAACGATTATAACAGTTAAAGAAATTTTGTAAGTTCAAAACTTTGAGCCAAAACATTTTGAAGGCTTCATTTTTGACCCAATTTTTTTTCATTAAAGGATTTTGTTTTAGCTTATGTGATGGGCTTATAAGTTATGAACCTATGTCAAGTTTGATAAGCTCATAAGCTTATTTTTAATGCCACTTGAGCTTGTGAATTTAGATAAGCAATAAGGTCAAGTAAATAAGCTCATAAGCAATGAGCTTACCAAATTTCCAATAAGCTGATAGGCTAAGACAAACACCGTCTTAATCTTTTTAGACGTTTTATAGACTTAAATCATTGACCCAAAGTTTTAAAGATTGAATTTCAAGAGCTAATATAGTTATATCTTTGACCCAAAGGTATGAAACTTGAAGCTTTTTGACATGCTAATCGTCTTTCTATTTAAGTTTCGAGAAAGAAAGGAGAAAGGACAGGCACAGTCTTACAGCTTTTAACATACTTTAATTTCTAATTAACAACTAATACCAGTCTGAATAATTAGAGCATCGAGACATTTTCAACACTTCAATTGTAGACTAAAATCTTTGACGCTCAAAATTTTATTGAGATGGTCATCATCTGATGCACATCTGAACAATCAGAAGAGATAAAACTTTATGGCATTTTAAAGGCATAAACTTGTAAGAAATTAAACAAAAGTTACCAGCAAAACACAGTTTATAAAAACATTTATTTCAAGTATTGTAATCAACCGATATATACAAAAGATTTAAACTTTAGCCGAGTTTTAAATAGAACCAACATTAACAGCAAACAAAACTAAAATTGTTGAACAAATCCATACCTTTTTCCATCCTCTGGGATTTGATTGTTGCATAAGAAGTGAATGGTTCTTCATCTTATCTCCAAATTGAAATCTAAACCCTATGATAAGAAAAAACATCAAAGCTGTTGGAAAAACATAATCCATTTAATCTTTGTGAAGGAGTAACAACCATGTTATTCCTGTGTTTGGCTGGAAAACGACACACCAGAAGAAGGAAAAGGCCATGGACTCGTTTTTACACAGCCTGCACATTTAGATATTTAGGCCCATTAGGTTAGCAGTTAATATTCGGTTAATAAAATGTTGAAAAGGTATGTCGCTTGGTTCAACAGAACCATCACACCACTTCATCACAAACACACCGATTCTTTCTTATATATAGATAGGTTTCTGTACAAACTTTTGTAACCCACTTTATTCATCATCAATAAAATTCTGCAGAAGGGTTCAACACCCATTATGTTCATTGTTCTTCATTAATTCCTATTAATAGATGAATGATTATCAGATGTTTTTGATCATAAATCGATCCCTGAGATCGATCAAAGACCTTTGGAAATCGGCATATCAAAGCTTATCAGTGGCATCAACCCAAAGGATAAACACACTCCAATTCACTATTCAATCATCATCAAAACACCTGGCCATGGATGAAAAGAGCAGCGGAAAGAGATCAAAAGAAAGAAAGAAAGAAAACTAATGCTGCTATCCTTGATGTTGCACAAGAACACAGACGAGTTTTCATCAGTAATTCACAAGAAGAGAAGAACCGATTTAATGGTATTTACCTTAATGATTGACAAAGGAAGGCTACAGTTAAAGTGGATTTACCTTAAGTCGAATGGTTTGACAAATGGCAAGATATATGCCAAAGAAAGATGGGGACAAGGTCCGGATTTAAGGGGAATTTTACCTTAATCGAAGAAGACAACCGAGAAATGGCGACTTAACTAACCAACCAGAATAACAACCGAAAAGCCATGAAAAAATCAACAAGAAGGCAACAAGGAACAAAATTGGAAGAACACAAAGATTAAACAGATTAGGGGGGAATATGTTGGAAAAACATAATCCATTTAATCTTTGTGAAGGAGTAACAACCATGTTTAGACCTGTGTTTTGGCGGAAAACGACACACCAGAAGAAGGAAAAGGCCATGGACTCGTTTTTACACAGCCTGCACATTTAGATATTTAGGCCCATTAGGTTAGCAGTTAATATTCGGTTAATAAAATGTTGAAAAGGTATGTCGCTTGGTTCAACAGAACCATCACACCACTTCATCACAAACACACCGATTCTTTCTTATATATAGATAGGTTTCTGTACAAACTTTTGTAACCCACTTTATTCATCATCAATAAAATTCTGCAGAAGGGTTCAACCCCATGTTCTTGTTCTTCATTAATTCCTGATTAAATATAATGATGAATTATCATGATGAAGTTGAACATAAAAATCCGATCCTAGGAGATCAACAAAGACCTTGTGAACGGATATCATGCTTATCAAAAGCTTAGATTTTTTTATGTTAAAGCTTGAACATTCTTTCCACTCATTTTGACCTGTAAATAATAATTGTATAAAATTATTTTGCATCTTGGTAAATGATATAGAACAAAATGGTGGGTTAACTCATTAGATATAGAGAGACGAAGTATACGAACTTACTTACTTGGGGATATCTCCTGAGCGTGTCTTCCGGAATCAGGTCGACTATTGGGTTGTGCATTCGACATCAGAGTAACGTCTGTGTCCACTGTGAAAAGAAAAGCAGAAAGTTCAGATGTTATAAACCATTTCAAATGACGGACAGCGTAAACTGGGAAGTTAACAATACGAAGGAGACATACATGTGTCATGTTACGGCTCATGTATGATATGTTGTTCTCCAATATTTGCACCCGTTGGAAGTGTATTCATGGAATGGTCATTATGGGAACCTACATCAGCACAATGGCTACGGTTAATAGTAATTAAAATGCATAAATATGTCAATGTAAGCAATGATGCAATAAGAAATGCATACATATTTTGTCAGCCGATTTGCTAGCTTGTCTTTTGGCCGTCGTCAGCTATTAGACCGTGCATTCGATGTCCGAGTAACATCCATAACAGTTGCAACAATGAACAAAAAAAATTAAGTTTTTATCAAATAATCTAAATATTCAAAACATTGGTATTGTGCTTACGTTGAAGTGCAAGTTGATGTTGTCTATTGTTTGCATCCGTAGAAGCCATGCCTGCGCTGACACATACATTAAACTCGATCAAAGGTATTTGAACTACCTGACGATGTAAATGTAGAGACTGATGGTACAGAAGATACATATGTATGTCGTGTTGCAAACTATTTATTGCATGTGTAGGAATGACAAATAAGCCACCAACTTCTCATCTGCTGCTCGTATTAGATGAAGTTATGGTATGATCACCATCTGGACATGCATTAAGGGGATGAGTATAGTGAATACTACCTAGAATACATAAACAAAAATGTAAACTAAAAAAAACCAACCAAGAATATTGATCGTGGTAGTACTTTAACTTGTAAGGATGATATTCTATTACCTTAACGCTAGCAATCCTCATCTTTTGCGTCTCCCAACAGCCTTTCTTTGCAATTTGGCATTCATTCAGAAACGTAGCACACCACCTCACCTTTTCAACAATTGGGATAACAATTCATTTACAATACTCATCACCCCAAAACTTAGAATATGTCATCAGAATGAATATGTCATCAACAGAAGGACGTGTTGGATTCGTTGATGACGGTAGAATGTTCTTAACACCACATACTTTGATAATATCAGGAGCATGACAACCCCCTACACTGAAACAAAAAAGGATAAAAATAACAGATTTAGATACACATTAGTGGAATCTAGATATGTAACAACAGATTTAGTTACACATTAGTGGAATCTACATACGTATATTAAGTAGTAGATGTCAAAAAACTATGCAAACACATCCACATATGCATTTATCATTTGATTTAGGTACCTAATAAGTGATTAGGGGAAGCTCTTACCTGCGGTATGTATGAATTGTTCTATCTTTAATTGGAACGATTTTACGCTCAAAGAATCCAAATTCGTTCAAGATGTAAGTGTGGCTATTAACCGTATACTAATTCTAAGTGCTTAATTATTCTAAACTAAGATGATAAGAAGCTTAGTCAAAAGTGTAAAAAGTGATCATCGTCATTACAAAGAATCAGATACGCACTTGGATAAGCAATTTAGAACATCTTTTTCTTAAACAACATATGCTTATACGTTCAATTTCTATCATCACAACCTCTTATAATCAATCTCATCATCATTTTTACCACATAAAAACTGCGTTTAAGTAATGAGTTTGTTAAGCAAACTCGAAGCTGAAGATGACAGCGACAATTATATGATAAACATTAAATATATTTATACATTTTCTCTCTCCCCCATCAAATCAAAATCCAAATCCTAATCCAAATATAAATCCAAATCCTAAACCCATTTATAAAACAAACAGATTGTAAGGTTTTATAATTATTGTGTTTGATAAACATTAAATGTGCACCCAACAATCCTAAGGATTGTAAGGTTTTAAAATTATAATTTATAATTATAATGAAGTGTTATAAATGGGTCCGTTTGGTTTATAAATGGGTTTAAGATTTGGATATAGATTTGGATTAGGATTTTGATTTTGATTTGATGGGGTAGAGAGAAAATGTATAAATATATTTATTTTTTAATTTTTATATTAAACGGGGTTTGTCACCGCGCGTTTTCGCGGAGCGCGCGGGACTATTTTTGCAGCGGACCGATAACACCAAGTACTATTTTTCAGCGATTGGGACTCACCTTGTGTCACACCCCAAAAATTTAAGGTCAATATTTTAAACTTTTCCGATCATTATTTTTGATTTTATACGTTACGTTTGAATCTATCAGTTTACCAGGAAGTTAACCCGCGTAAATCTAAAAGACGTCATCGGACGTGTTTCGACTTTGGATTTTGATTAGCTTAGATATTATATGAGTTATTTTATCTTTTCTAAGTGTTTTGTAGTTTACGATCACTCCCGGTATTTATTTTTACGCTTTAACGTTTAAATTATGTTTTTCGCGTTTTTGACCTAATGGAACCTCGGAAACTCAAAATCTTTTCGTGTAAACTTTAGTTATCGTCCATCTCATGTTCTTAAGCCAAAAATTTCATTCACCCTCCTCTCTTGTCACATATTGGACGCCTAAACCAAACCAAATGCAACCATAAGTCTTGAAATTAATTCAAGAGCATCTTTTATTTGAATTCCTCATGCATGTGATGGATAGTGACACATGAGAGTGTCATTCTCATGCACA
>BQNB010107252.1:6281-19195 GCA_026074375.1 Tanacetum coccineum | reverse complement strand
TATTTCATGAATTGAAACTACTGTATTAGATAACAAATCAACACTAAAATAAGGATAAATTAAGTGTACCATGTTAGGATGCGACTACAGAGTAAAGTCAGAGAATAAGCTACAAATCAGCAAGAAGATGCACTGCATACTATAGGATACGTGAAATGCACACTGCCTACTATACGGAATTAAAGGTGCTGGACTTACTCATGATGCTTCATTCTTTTGATAGTCTCTGTTTCTTTAGATTTTCACCTTTTTCAAATAGTGCCCTGCGCGCCAAAGCCTTTGGTGGTTTCTTTTGTGGATCTTGTTTTTACAGACACTTGGTTTACTACTCTGTTGGAGGGGTAGATTGTGTTTATTGTGGTTTTCCAGTTCTCGTTAGAACGTGTCCAGCTTCATCACCGGTTACAGTTGGCTACGTCGTCGAACGTTCTAAGTCCAACGACTCCCTGCATACGGCCAATGTAATCTGTTGGTACATGAGCTAGTTGTTTGAGTAAAGATGGAGTAAAAATATTTATGTGTATTTTAAATGTACCTATGGGTACGGATTGAACTATTTCTTCAAGTTCGTTGTAGGCTACAAAATTAAAACAATGTGCAAAAAAGCCTATACTGGATATCTCTTGTGCCTGAATATATTTTTCAAATATGAGAGATGTATTGTTGTTTAGAGTCTTTTCCCATTTTCTTGTATCTTTGCAACTGAATCCTGAAATTCGATATGCCTTATGGAGTTGAAGGAGCTGATCGAAATGCTCGGTATCTTTGACATTCATATTACCTTGTATAGGATTGCCATGTGGAAAATAACTGTCAAAGGGTGTATTAGTTGTTTGTTGAATGTATATGAGAGAGTGTGTGGTGCTTTTAGGAACATACCTGCTTTCCAATCAACATACAACAGTATGTGGATTGTGGTGTTTGAACATGTTTCGAAGTTCACTTACGATAAACTATAGCTTTAATTGTTTTGTTGTAATGTGTAGGCCTCAAAGATGCAATGCTTACAATGTCCGGCTCCATCATAATCATTTTCCCTTGTTTTCTAACATAGTGTTTGGATCGCTACCTGTTGGCATGGTCTTGTATCAAATTAAAGTAAAACGTTTAGATATAAATATGTGCACGTATAGAAAGTTATAACATGTGTTATAGGATAGTTGTTGCAAACACAATATGAAACAAATGTATGCATTTTTAATTTCTGTGAAAACATGCTATAAAGTTTCATAGGTATCTATGTAAGTATTTAATTGTAAAGAGTGGAACCTAGTAAGATGTGGTATACGGTAATTCTTCTAGTAAGATGTGGTATACTACTGTAAGTGCTTGCGTTAGTGTGGAATCAGGAAAAGTATACGAGCTAAATGTATTGTATTCTTTTTTAGCTGGCTCTAAGCGAAACCGAAATAGACCTGTACACTTTTTGTACGAATTTATAAAGTTGAAGATACAGAAACTACAAATGGCAATTGCTATATAGTTCTGGAACCGCAGAAGTAAAAGCAATATACCTGTCGTGACAACATGTGTCATACAACCATCTAATGAACGTACTTCAGAAACACCCATGTCGCCCGTAGAAGTGGTGACATCAGCAAAGATAGTAGCTATAAAATACACAAAGACATGAAAAATAGCAAACAGAAACTAATACAAATAATCAATGACAGGAAGTGGAATACGTTAGTTAGAAACAGAATACGCCGCCTGATAGGAAGTGGAATACTTTACTTATTGCGTAATTTTTCCCTTTTTTTACTTATCAGCCTAGAAAGTTTAATGTATGGCTTATGCCATCAGCTCATTTTAATAACCTAAAAAGCTAGGAAAATGATCTTATGAGTATTTCCAAATTCAAATAAGTTCATAAGTAGGTGAAATTAGCTAATCCAAGCACCCTTTTTTCAAGCCTACCCATAAGACTTTTACTCCTAATTATCACAATGAGCTTTCAATAAAAGTCAATTTTGTTCATTAATTTTGTAGTCTTTCCTTATGTAACCTGAGCTTCTCAACAAATTAAAGGTCAAATCATTCCAACCTCAAAAGCCTAAATTACAAAAGCAAATCTAGACACTATCCCTTGTGATTATCGTTTATCATTTAATCACTCACTTCCCTATCGCACATCCTAACGCTCTCTAAATCACCTACATAAACTATTACCGACGAAGTACTACACTAAGGTTCGTAATAACAACATGTATCAAAATCATACAGTAAAAGGTATTGCGCCAACACCTGATTGACAAACATGTTCGCCACCTGAGTAAACCAACTGCAGAGATGAATCTACCCGCTAGGGACCCTCCTCCCTCTGCCTTTATCAAAACATACTTGGACCATATTGTTTGAAGCATTTTTGTTAAAAACTTCACCAATATTACTTAATGCAAAAACTTAACTTTTTTTGTAATATGTTAGCCGGTAGATTTATGTTTTACTGAGATCAAACTTCTATCACTTGAGTAAAGCGTAAAAGTTTACTGCAACAAAGACATACAATAACTAATATCATATTATGTAACAAAATAACTTAAGCGTGTACATTCATCAAAATAAGTTAATAACACATTACATTCCATGGTTATAATTTCATTAACACTCAACCACTATCATGTGTGATGTCACCACTTTATGCAAATATTAAAACTTTATGCAGCTTAAACCACATGTTTGTTAAAATAACAAATTGGCTACTCAAATATAACACTAATGCAGGTGGCACAGTATATAGTGGATAACAAGTTCTATCAGGTTTTACCTTTTAGCGTAACACCAAAATTAAGATGGAAGCTTAGAAAGTTTTTATAAAATAGCTATGTTTCCTAAAGAGTGAGTTTTAACAAGTCTAAGAACCAATACAATAAATTTTCTGCTTACTTGGCTTCCTATTCACGAAGATAATCTTCGCGTTGGACCTCTGATTCCTTCCTTACAGCGATTTCACGATGAACCCCATCTTCTCACTGCAGCTCCAACTTCTTTTCTATCCCAAGTACCTAAAATACAGGTACATCAAAAATATGATATTGATTTGATCTGCGGCTGGTGCTACCCTCTACATGACATGTCATAGTAACTATGTGACTAACAAACCAAAAAAACCCAATTTAAGTATCTATGTAGAGTTAATTTAATTCCAAACAACCCTTTTTGAGTACGTAACAACTGGTATGTGTAAACACCAATTTGCATACATAAGAGCAAAATAATGCCAAACTTAACAAAACCATTAACATAGATACACACCTAACTGAACAAAACAAAACAAAAACCAGAGATAAATATAATGAAATCCAAACATTAGAATTAACCGTAATGTACATACATAGTGACACACATAATATTTACTAAGTAACCCACTACTGTAACTAGAAATAAACAAAGTAAATAGTACACTTTCGTTTCTAACAAGATCTTGAAAACTAATAGCCATTAATTAAATTAAATAGTTATGAATTCTATCAAAGTTGTTTTACATAGATCCAAAAGCAAATAATCAAAATAAACATAACAATTAGGTAAAAACATTAAAGATACAACACTAGATCTGAAAGCCAATACGATTTCAAAAAATAAAAATGAAAACCTTAGATCCAAAGGGTGCGCCCAGATGGTGGATGATGGAAAATGGCGATAGGGTATGGTGTCTGAGATGGGGCAAGATAAGATGGTTGGCAGTAGTTGAGTGGGTAGGTTAGGCAAATATTAGAGAAATAAGGGGGAAATTCTTAAAGTTTTAATTTTTGGAGAAATTATTAGCGGGTAGAATGGGAGGGATAAGGAAGAGCCAAAATCTTTTGGGCATAAAAAATATCTAAATGGTTCACATTTATAAATGGTTCACATTTAAACAGGGTCTCTTTGATATGTAATAAAGAGCTATTTTTTCCAAAAAGAACCACTTTTCATGTGTTTCAGATAATAGACACCAGGTTTTTTCTCAAAACTGGTTTTTGTTGTTTCTATTTCGGCTTGTTTTTTAGTTTGGAGACTGTTTTTTCCATAACCAGTCTCTATGAGGGGGTGTTTATAGCTCTTTTTGTAGTAGTGTCATAAGACGTGGATCGCGAGCATAAATTGTAGATTCAAGTCTACGAATGTCACCTCTTTGGCCTAGCTTTAAAAAAATGCGGTTAACCTTAAACATGAGGGCACGAACAGGCCTATGGTTTTCAAACATCCTATTACGAGTGGGTGACGGAGTTGAAGATGTCATCAATGAAGACTACGTACGAATACCGGATGACATGACCATTCCATACACTGCAGAGGCTTTATCAAAGGACGCATTAATAAATGAAATATTTCCTTCCTTTGCCAGCAACGCTCATTCATCGGGTGATATAGTTTCAAGAGCAGTCTTATCAACTAAAAATGAACACCTTGATAGCATTAATGATCTCTTGATTGACAGATTTCCTGGCGAAGAGAAGGTTTACTATAGTTTTGATGAAGCGGAAGACGACACGCGCAAATTTTATCCTTTGGAATTCTTAAAATCGCTTAACGTGAGCGGATTGCCGCCTTATTACCTGCGCTTAAAAATTAAATGCCCAATTATTCTTTTAAGGAATCTCGATCCGGCTAATGGATTATGTAATGGCACGAGGCTTATATGCAAACGCTTTGATCCTAATGTCATTAATGCTGAAATTGCTGTCGAACAACACGCTGGAGTTAGAGTACTCTTGCCAAGAATTCCTCTTGCTCCATCTGAAGAAGACATGTTTCCTTTCAAACTAAAGAGAACACAATTCCCTGTTCGTCTTAGCTTTGCACGAGACTTATCAATAAGTTCAGGGGAATCCAATTCCAAAATGTCGGGTGTCTGTTTGCCAGATAGCAGTTTTCTCGCCAAGTGGTTCACTTTATGTTTGTGTTGTTCTAGAGGGATATAACGTACAACTACCATGGTGTTAGTGAAACCACAAAAAATTGTTTGATCAAGATGGAGCTCTACACCTAATTGATCGTGTACCAAGAAAGTTTTATTGACACGGGACGAGTAAACGGTGTTGTTAGTTGTTTCTTTAATAATGTATGTTTCACTTTCAAGTTAACTAAATGTCTTGTTTGATACACGTTAAGAATTTCTCACATTTTACAAGTGTTTGCACTTTCATTTTCACCAAACATATATTTTAGGGTTATTATACAAAGAAGTTACTATACTTTCCCAAAAAGTTCGCCTAAGTTACTAAACTTTCATTTTGTTCACTTAGGTTACTAAACTTATAAAACATGACATTTGGGGTTACTCAACATTCAAAAATATACGTAAACATCATTGAACTTGTAAAAACAGCCATTTATGTTCCTTAACTTACATAAAAATAACGTCCAGGGTTGTCGGATTAACATTGATATTATGGGGTTGTTATCTAAACATCATACGGTCGTATAACGTATATGGAAGTTGTATGATGTGTATGTGTTTCAAAAGTTCAGTAACTAAGATGAACAAAATGAAAGTTGAGTAACTTAGGTGAACTTTTTGGGAAAGTATAGTAACTTCTTTTTCTATTAACCCTATATTTTATTTATAAAGGCAACATAAAAGTATGGCCCAGGAAAAAAGATTACAACAAAGAACTATCTTACCAAAACTAAAAACAATAGATTACTAAAGTTAGACCAAGATAAATGCAAGTGCCAAAGACACAATACCACCGATGACAAAAACTAAAACAAGCAAGAACCAGCCAACAAATCAAGCCAAGGTCGCAGCAAAGAAAAAAAAGATTGAGACCTAAACATATATTAATACCATACCACTTGATCCATAGGTGTTCATAAACAGCCACCATACGATTCTTGAACCTAATAAGTGCATTGAACCATAATGCCTAATACATAAACTGACACCAAAAGAAATGCACACATATGTTCACTTAACATGAGTCCTAAACTTCCCCATCACATTAGATTTACATAACATTTTTACTTGACATAGATTGTTCAAAAGACATCCAACCACAGCCGGCTTAGCCAATGTGGAATACCAGAACCTGAAATTATCTAACAGACATGGAAAATCAAAAGTGCATCTTCTTCATCATAGCTGTCCAATTGTCGAGCAGTGCTAATGTAATGAATCCATAGTATTGTGTCATGTTCAAACCCGCACTCTCTTCCAAACTGTTTCCACTTACCATAGATACCAACATAGTTAGTCCTTTCGGACCGTATAACATCACACATAAATAGTAGTTTGACCAAATCACCGAGTTTCTATTCGTCTCTTTAATAGCCATCACTGTAAGATTGGTTGACGAATCCCCAACGCCAATGGGAGATTAAGATTGCTCACATCCGGATTTTGTTTTTGAGAGCGTTTTGCATTTCTCAGAGTGTTTTTGTGTTTTTGAGAGGGTGATTTATCCTCAACACCCAAACCACTTATATAGTGCTAATGGGGTGTCATTTCCATAACAACCATGAACGGTCATATGACCGTTCTGCTATGGTCTAATGCTTTTTGCAACCTTAAAAAAACCGGTTTTGAAAACCGGTCTGGTTTAAACCGGTTTCAAACTGGCGAACAAAATAAATTCCAAACTGGTTTTAAAACCGGCGGTTCGGCTTATCTTAAACTGGTTTTCCCTAAACCGGTTTGTAGGGAAACCGGTTTTCGGTTTTTTGGTCGGATCGGTTCTCAAACCAATTTTTTTGTGCATGCCTAATCGCATGTAACTTAGAAAACCAAGGATGGTGGTTTTAATTTTTGGCCATATCATTTCATTCTTCTGGTACCATTTTACTTGCAAATTATCATGTTCATTAATTGAATTCTACAGAAAAAGTTTGCTGTTGAGATCATTATTTATGCAATTCTCAATTAGTTATGTATGATATTAAGTATTAACCATAATTAATATATTATCTTGTTTATAAATCACGTTTATTTTGTAATAATATCAAAAAAACCAAAACCGAACCAATTTGATAAAAAAATGACCAAAAAAAACAAAACCGAATGATTTGGGATTTTGAAAACTGAAGTTTTAAGTTTAAGGTTTGAGTTTAGAAAAAAAAAACACCCCGAACTGTCTCACGCTCACCCATAACAAAAAGCAAAAAGAAAAAGGGTTAAAATCATGAAATAGTAACTAACAGTTTTGTTCTAATTTAGTCACTGCAACTTTCTTTTGATTATAAAAAAATAATCAAGTTAAGTTTGAAAAGTGTTCCGTTTTAGTCACTCAAAGTATCAATAGTGTTTTATTATTATGTAATTTTTATGTTTGAGTGACTAAAACGCAACACTTCTCAAATTTGGTTATTATTTTTTGGCATATATCTCTTTTCATAGGTGCATAAGTTGGTTATACATTAAATTGGTTGGGGTTAGTGAGATGCAAGCGGTGAGTATTTATTGTTAATGTACAACCAAATAATGCACATATGAATACCTTAAAGATACGTTTTTTAAACAATTACATAATAATAGAACAGTATTGAAACTTAGATGGTTTTCCTGAATTTAAAATTTGAGTGATTTAAATGGAACATTCATCAAACTTTGTTACTATTTGACAACATATTCCCAAAAAAAATTGATATCATGTTAATAAAGGCTGGGTAAGTAAATAAAAAAGAAATACATTAATAAAATAGAAATGTAACTTCTAAAAGAGGTACCTTCCGTCCTAAAATTATTATACATAGACAATAAATAAACAATTTAAAAAAATGCATTAATTATTGCTTTGGTTTTTACGAAAGCAAAAAAAAAGACATTTGTACCTTTTGATAATTAATACAGTTAATAATATTGTTGTATTTACATAGTGGTGGAAGGCAAGCGGGCAACAAGCTGCGCCGCTAGCCCTTTTTAGATTGCAAAGCCAATACGTTTAAAACCACATCTGTGGATCTAGGTGTCATAACATTGCTGTGCACAACCCGTTGAACTCGACTGTGTAGCTCCACCGCCTCCGGTGCAAGAAAACCAAAGGTATCAAACACAAAGGCAATAAACAAGTGTTGATTTTCAATGCATGCTTTCTCGTGTTTTGTCACTTTGCCCGAGACGGCTTTCAAAGCAGTCTGACCCGCTGTAAAACCCCTACTACTTAACCCTACGAGAGGAGAAACCCCGGTCAAATCCACGCACGCATGTTTCCCTCCAACCCAACCAAGAACCAAAACGTCATCCGGTCTAAGTGTAGATCTTCCATCCGACGGGTTAGTTAAAAAGTTCACAGGTGCTTCTTTCTTGGTGGAGATCCCAGCGCGCCTACATATGTCAAAAAGGACGTCCCTAACCATATCGTGTCGGTATTTAAATCCCGAGAGCTTTTTACAATGAACCGCATGTTCCCCAAAAAAATCCAAACATGCCTTGCGACAAACAGGGCATACCGCATCAACCGGGAATAATGGAATAATGAGACGATACTTAAGGATAGTGCGATATTCCACTTGTGACATATGTTGACCAAGCCTGTCTATGGGGATAGCTAGTAGAAAATCCTGAGCATGTGGTGCGCGTAGACACTCAAAAACTGCTTTTTGTCTCATAGTCATGTCAAAGTGAACTTCCATATCCTTGACCATTTCGCTAAAATGGACATTCGCTAGTGTTTGTTGGGCTTTAGAGGGGACGGTGTCCTTATTAGTGAAACCGCTAAAATCAAAGCTTGGAATCGTATCACGAAGACAAGCCAAAGCAGAAACATAATCATCATCCATACCACATATGCCACTGTCACGTAAGATGTGGTCTTGTAGCACCCAAGATTGGGCCCTCGAGGCTACAAAAGCATAGGAGGAAACCAAATTTGCCGAGTACAACCCCAAACCACCAAATCGAATAGGTAAGGAAGAAAGTCGCCACTGTAAGTCTCCAAAGAATGGTCCACCACAAACCATAATATTCTCGATTGACCCACGCAACCCTTTGTCAAAAAACAAGGCTGCATCCTCCATGTGTACAGGTTGACAAGTCCTTAAACCGAAAAATAGTTTGGCAATACCCATACATGATCGAAGCAAAAGGAGCTCACTCTGCGGGTCATGTAACTGTGGAAGAAGACCCAACAAATCAACAGCATTCGCGGCTCTCCTCATAGCCAACCCACCAATAAAATCTGCATCTCTACTAACAGCTCCAAAGAAGCTTCACACCCGATGACGGCCTTCGAATATCGACAGGAAATAAATTCTCACGAAGCTTCGTGCCATTACATGAGGGCCAAAATATCTCTGTTTTCTTAATATTAAGTTCAAGACCCTGGACCACTCACCTTTATAATGTCTAACACCCTGGTAACCTTTTCTGAATCTCCAATAACAGTCCCATCATCAAGATACCAAGCATGAAGAAGAAGCTTGCAACTGTCTTTTATCTTATGTAGTAGCGGGTGCAATATAAGAGCAAAAAGAAGAGGTCCCAATGGGTCACCTTGCTATACCCCAGTGGCAGACCAGATATGTGTGTCTCCTACATACAATCTCGATGTCTGCCCATATAAAAAATCCACCCACAAAGAAATAGAGGGACAATTCACCCTAACCTCATGGAGTAATGCCGATCTATCTGCAAGGTTAAACGTATTCGAGAAATCCACAGTAAGCATTGCAAGAGACCCATCATTTTGGTATTCACTCAACACCCGATTGACGCTATGTAAAATAGCCTCAGCGCCACTCGACACTCCGACCCCAAATTGAAAATCACTAAGGTACTTTGATATTTCCTTACCCACACCTTTCATAGCAACCTTGGAAACCAAACGTCTCCATATAGTGCCTACTGCAATGGGTCGAATCCCGTTATCTGGTTTAAGTAGAGGCGTGAGAGGAGCAGATGCAACAAACTCTGCCAAGATAGGTGGACACCTCCCTGCTAACCACAAATTAACGACCGAGGTGATGAACTTTAAGAGATCCGTGGCAGTAGCAGACCCCTCTCCACATAATGCATCCAAGATATGTTGTGCCCTCAAACCATCTCTCCTGCATGAAGTACCTTTAGGAAACGATTTAATGCAACTAAAGACACTATCAATCTTTGCTACAAGAGGAGGCTCAGAAAATATGATGCTAGGCATGGATGGGGGTGGCTTGTAAGGATGCTTAGCCTCCAAGGCTTTAATAGTATCATCACAGTATGGAGCAACACCGGAAGAGGGTATCACTTTTACTGCGGCTGTAAAGTGTCCATCCGCAACCTTGCGAAGACACTGCTTGATGTTGGTGTTACCCGTTGCTTTCTCCTCTGGAAAATCACCTCCACCTTGGCCAAAGGACCCCTGTAGCACCCCAAAAAATATGTCGCAGCGGAAATGTGTCCGGGGGCGTTAGTTCATAATACACAACGCTAGATACAAGAGAACGACCTCTAACTTTGTCGTTTGTAAAGTAATCTTGTTGATTTTCGTGAAATTAATATAACATTTGTCTCATAATTGCATCACAATGAAAAGCTTGAAAACAACCCAACGAGATTTGATCATCTGAATATAAATAGAAATCCATAAATAAAATCTTGTCAGTTTTAGACTCCAGTGCACATCAAGTAAGCCAAGCATCTAATTCACCTGAGAAAAACATGCTTAAAAGTGTCAACATAAAGTTGATGAGTTCATAGCCTCAGTTAATTCTGTCCCGGACTCCTTATTAGATGGCTTTGAAATGCCAACAATGTATCCGCTCATGTCATCGGACCCTTTAGAAAAACGAACAAGACCATCCGGGTAATGACAAGCGCGACTCACAGCATGTAAATCCATACACTTCCCACACAACCATTGGTTAAATACCTTTAAAGTTTCCTCGACTGCCATATTATTAATCCATGGTTAGTATAGAGAAAAAAGCACTCACGTAAGACACCCCTTTACGTTCATCGGACGGAAAGGTGTGTAGCCTCTTGAGATGGATTATCAAACCGGAGAGGAGGGGGGGAGGGAGGAAGGGGAGGAAAACCTTTATTTCCCCACTTCACCATCCGGGGGCAACAATTGAAAATTCTTGGAAACGGACATGGCCAACCCACCGTAGAAGAGGTAGAGGTGGGTGTCATGCAAGTAGAATAATGAAAATACGTTAAATGAGTTTGTTAAGAGGATAAGGATGGGTTTTATGTATGTTTTTTTTTTGTTGAGACATTTTTACAAACACTTGATGGCTAGTAAAAAAAATTAATTGGATTTTATGAGTTTGGATGTGAAAGATTGCAATGGGAATTTGCATTGTGAAATGGAAGAGAAACAAGAAAACTACATTTTTAATTGAAGTGCGGAATGGATGATTTTGTGAAAATTGGAATTGGTGTTTGTTTGATTGGTTTTTTTGATTTTCTTTTATGTTTATAAATATCAATTTGAACTAAGGGTAATATAGTAAACTTAAACAAATCTAACTATTATTTTTAAAAGTAAACAATTATTTCGAAACAAACTAAAAAAAAAGGTGAACAATAATTTTTAGACGGAGATAATAAAATTAACTTAGAAGGGCGACAACACAAAAAGCCTCCACATATTTAAGCATTTCAAGGGTTAATTCGGCAACTCCATATTAACAATCTGCATTTACTTTGTAATTTGCATCTTCATCCGTACATTTAAGAATCTATGTTTTTTATGTATTTTTTTTCTTCGTATTTTTTACATTATATAGTTTTTGACTTATAAAATTTTGTAGTTTTTGTTCTACATTTTTTTTGGCAGTTTTATCCATTTTATTAACAGGAGAAGATAGCTTAATGCTTCGTATTTGTCATGTTTTATTACTTTTGACTTATCAAACTTTATATTTTATATTTCGTTTTTTGTTATTTCATAGTTTTATAATACAAAAAAAATTGTAAAAATAAAAAATTAAGAAGGGTATTGGTAACACTTTTGATGGTGTCTCAATAACCAACCCCTTTTAACAATTTTTTTAACTGCATCAATTAATGATGGCCTCTTAATTATTAATCTGCATTTACAAAGCAACGTAGATCATTTTTGTTAATCATACGAATGTATGGTAAAATGACATTTGTGCCATTTACTATCTGATTTTTTAATGAATCAATTTAATTAAAGCTCAAATTTTTTTTTTAATTAAAGCTCAAAATACTTACTACAACGTATCGCGGCCCTTCATACATTATTAAGCCCATTATTACAACCCTAATCCACTCATAATCCTTCCTTTGTTTTTTTATAACATTAATAATATCTCTCCTCTTCCTTTGGTTTGTTCATTTATTTACTCTGTTTCATCAAACACCCCTCCTCATTTCCTCAAACCTTAAACCCAGCTTAAGTATCATAATTACTAAGATTATAACATTAATCTCTCCTACGTATTCTTTTTATTTTTGGTAAAATCTCTCCTCCGTATTCATCTGCTGCTAGGTGAGTATTCTCAGATTATAACTATTTTATCAAATGCTGCTAATGTTTTGTATGCGAATTTGTTGTATATATTGTTAAGTTTTTTTTATGTTCTGTTACTATTAGATGGCTAAGTTATGTTGACTGTTGACATGTAGTTAAAGAAGGTGTTTGTTTAATCCATATTTTTTGGCTCGCGTGGTTTATGTTATATAAAATCTTTTTCTCGTGCTTATTTTGAATTTGAGGGTTATAAGTTTCAAAATAAGCTTATTAAACAAATAGGGGTGAGCAGAAAAAACCAAAAAAAAAAAAACCAAAAATATATAAAAGTTGCTTACTTGACTTTCATGGAATCCCATAGTCGCTTTGCTGTCTCCTTCTGAGTGATGGTCTTCAAGCTGGACTTGCCTGAAACAACTAATTTCTTGCTTTCAGGTCTTTGAGCCTTGCTTCTTCTAGAGCCTTTTGTTGCACTGCCGTCAACTGTTTGTTGGAATTTAACAATCAAGTTAACCAATTAACTCTTACGAGTACGCAGCGGATAGATCTAGTCTAGTACAATAATTA
>BQNB010107251.1:0-23210 GCA_026074375.1 Tanacetum coccineum | reverse complement strand
AAATAAGCTTGTATAAGCTACGGCTTATACATAAAAAAGAAAATGAAAAAGACTACTAATATTAAATGGGGGAAAAGATACTGGACGAGCTATTGTAGCAAAGTGTTAAGGCGTGTGTGTTGTGTGTGGAAGGTCGTGGGTTCGAGGCAGGCAAACCCCTTTTTTGCTATTTTTTTTTTGAAAATTTTAAAAACCAAAAGCTAAAAACTAAAGATTAAAAGTTTTTAAACAACTTTAACAAAGACAATACTAGCTTAAACTCAAAATTAAGCTCAAAAATAGCTTTTGAAGTTCTGCCTTCAGTAAGAAGGTTTTTAAGCTATTTTTAGCTTAATTTGACTAAAAGCTTTGCACAAGCTTCATTATAAGCTCAAATTACAAACTAGAAACTGATTTAGAAACCTTAAGATTAGTTCTAACTAGTTTTAACAAGCTAGAATCCTAACTAATACTTAAACCTAACTGAATTCTAGGATAAAACCTGCAACTCAACAATAAAAGCTAAAGGCACAAAATCAAATTAAGCCATTATGAGTTATAAGCTATTAATGAACCTGAGCTTTTGAAAACTAGATTAACAGCTTATAGACTATAGATTCAACTTATAAAAATAACTACTCACAGCTAGAAATTCAAAATTAAAAGCTAAGGATAGAAACTACTTTTTTTTTGGTTTTTTTTGGTTTTTTTTGAAGGATTTTTGAAAACTTAAGGAGCAATTGTACCTAGGCAAATAAGCTGAGAAATGAAAAACAAGCCTTAAACTATGCTAATCTATGACTAAACTTAAAGCTACTAAAATTTAAGATACTAAAACTTAGATTAACTAACCTAAACTTAAACTAGAAATGACAGCAGTAGTAACAAAGGTTACTACTGCTAGCACAAATGAACAAAAGTTAAATCCAACTTGCAGGTTACGTCTTTGGTCACAACTGTACTAAACACTCTTGTTGAGTGTGTACAAACACAAAACAAGCAAGAACCAAGCCTTAGATGGCTTGGTTCAAAATTTTCACAAGTGAAAATACTATGAAAATTCCCTTGGTGCACAGACAATGAGAATAAGCTCAAACCTTTTCAATTTTAAAAACTAACATGTGAAAACTCTTTTCCTAATGATTTTAAATGAAATCAAAGCTGTCTCAAACAAGTTGAACAAAAACTTTTGACTTTTGATAGTCAAATACCCCTTATGCCAAACACTCCTTAATACATTGACAGTTTTGATTAAACTAATGATTTTGAATTCTATTTAACAAAACCTCCTTACCAGATAAAAACTAGCTTATAATAACCCTAACAAACATAAATCAATATTTAAGCTAAATCTAAGAATCTAGGCTAAGCTTACAATTTATTTATTTTTTGGTTTTTTATAGATTTTATGACAGCAATGAAAATACTAAGATCAATAATACTTAAACTAAAACTGATGATGAATAAGCACTAATTAAAATTATAAATCACAATTAAGCAATAAGAAAGCAGATAAGCACAATTAATAAGCAAATAAGCAAATTTAAGCTATTTAAGCAATTGTTAAGCTAAAATTAAAGGACAAGGGAATTAAAGGAAAACTTACTTGAAGCTTTAGCTAAACAAAAGCTATTAGGCTCTTTAGAGCTTATCTACTAGCTCTGGCTTATTTATAATAAGCCAGTAATAGTCCATGGGAGTCCTTCCATATTTGACTCCCCTTCCATAAGCTTATAGTCCAATAGACAAGGTATTACTTCTTATTTTAGAGTTTTGGTGTAATTAAGAATTGTTTAAGCTTAATAATAAGCTTAAAGACTTATTAGAGCTATTGAGAGCTTATAGGTATCAGTAGCTTAACATTTGAGAGGTTAATGAAAACTTATAAGTGAAATTAAAAGAGCTTATGATAAATTATTTAAGAGCAAAACTAGATTTCATTAAAATAAACTTGATTACATTATCAAAAGAAAGTTACAACTGAATTTTAAAGGAAATTACAATAAGCTAATTTTTAAGCTAAAAACTACCAAGCTACTCTAAAAAACTAGATGAAAAATAGGAAAACGAAAAAAAGAAGATACAATGTGTGTGAGAGTGTGTTCTATTTATAGGCCTTCTCTGAAGCTTCTAGGCTCTATCTTGCTTCCCATGCTCCCTTTAATCTCTGCTGTATAATTCTTTCAATCATTGGGTAATCATAATTAGCCGTTGGATCACATATGTGCACACACGGATTGCCAGCGTGGCAATCCGTGATTGTGACACCTTGTGCTTTCTCTGAGAGCACTTGTAGTGTAAAAACCACACACCTTGTGCTTTTCTTCCTGCCACGTGTGATTCCTTGCTAGCTTTGGCTAATGAGAGCTTTGATATGACTCATTTGTCCCCGCCATTGTGTTGTAGAGCCTCTGAATTGTCGTTCTTGACCTTCAATTTTGAATAGCCCTTTGTTTTAACCTGTAGGTAACTCGGGACGATGAATGAACAGTACTTGTTCATTCTCGTTTGTTTTAACTGAAAGAGGGGTAAAAGTCGTTTAAACTTTGGGCTATTGGCAAAATTGGTCCTTGTGGTTGTTTTATTAAAAGTTGTAGTGTAAAACAACTTTAAGAAAGGGCAACTTTAGTCTTTGGATTTTTTATAAAAGGGAAATGGGTTTAGGGTTTTGGGCTTTTGGATCCGGGTATGGCCCATTTAGGTTTAGGGACCATTTGTATGATTTTTGAAACTTGAAGGACTATTTGGGTAACATTTGGGTTTTTGATTTGTGGTTTTGACTTTTATTGACCAAGGTTTGACTGAAACTTGACTTTTTATGGCTTTGGCTTTGAATCTTTGGCTTCTTTTGTGCTCTTCCGTTTCTCGTGTCCGTGTTTGCCCGTTTTTGACGGTTTTCTTGTGATTTTTATCTTATCCGTACCTGCACACACAAAATACAAAAACAAGTATATCTTTGCCATTTTTAGTCTGTTTTGGGTTTAATTGGGTTATTTTAGGTACAAACGGATATGTGTATTTTACACTTATCAAAATTCCCCAAACTAAACGATTGCGTGTCCTCACGCAATATTACATGCCTTATAACCAAATACCTCGAAACTTCCCCAAACTAAACCTTTGAAAAGTAGCAAAGATTTTTGTTAAGAGAGCTAAGAGATCACAAGTTATAAAACACCCGACAGGCTCTCCTATTGGTGTCCACCCAAGAATGAAATGACACGGTGGCAAGTGAGAAAGCACAAGGAAGTGGATAATTTTCACTATAAACACTCACAAAAGAAGCACAAAAGGAATAAGCCGTGGATTGCCACATTGGCAATCCGTGTGAGCTTAATTTTGATCTAACGGCTAAGGGGTGCTTTCCAATCATTGAAGGAATGTACGGATTAGATTGAAAGGAGCGTGTAGAGCAGGTTATGGACCTAGAAGCTTCACACTCAGGCTATAAAAAGCCTCACTCACTCACGGGAAGGGGTAACTAGGAGTAGGAGTAAATTAGATTAGTTTTTAATTTTCAGCTTATTATTTCCTTTAAAATGTAATTTCCTTTTCAAGCTTTGTAATCTTTTAAACTTTTAATAAAATTCAGTTTCATTTCCTGTCTTAATTCAAGCTTTTACTTAAAATTCAAATCTACTTTTGTTTATGCTTAATTTCCAATTCAAAATTACCAACACTTTATTATTGGTTGATGAACCAAAACTGGAAAGGGTTTCCAAGACACCACTAGGCTTGTTCTAAAACAAGCCAGAGCTTGTTTGATTATGCTCAATTGAGCATTTTTTCCCTGTTTAAGCAAGAGACAAGTAAGTTTTCATTTTCTACTTTTATCCGTTTTTGATAAGCTTTACTTTGTATTTCTAGCTTAATCTGCTTAACTTCTGCTTATTACTGTTTATTTGTGCTTATTAATGCTTATCTTAGTTATTAGATGCCTTTTATGATTGATAATTAGTTTAAATGTTTAGCTTTCATTAATTTCCTATAAATCTGTAAAAAAACATAAAAATAAGTAGCATAATGTGTAAATTTAATTCTCTGGCTTAATTGTTGGTTAGTATAAGTTCATTAGGTCTGTTAATGTTTGTTTGATATCTGGTCTTTGAGTTTTAATTACTTTAGTTCAATTTCATAAGCTTAATTTGAAAACAAAATGTTTAAAGAGGTGTTTGGATGAATGCAGTTTGACCTCTTAAAGTCAAACTGATTTGTGCAATTCATTTTGGTTAGTTTGATTTTAACATTTGATTAGGTTTTGAGCAGGTTTGAAGAATTAGTTTAAGTTTAATATCATTTTAAGGTTTAATCTATTTGTTCCTACACTAGGGGATTTTTCCTTTTTACTTAGATTGTTAAAATTTGATCCAAGCCTTCCTAGGCTTGGAATTTTGTTTGCTAGGTATTCTTAGACACCCAATAAGAGTGTCTAGGGCAGAGTTATCCCTTAAGGATACCTGCAAGTTTGGTTTACCCATTTGGTCATTTGCATCAGCAGTAGTAACAACAGTTACTACTGCTGTCTTTTTAGCATCATTTAAGCTAGCTTTAGTAGGATTTAGATTTTAAAATTTAGTAAGTTTATAGATTAGATAAAGGTTAAGATAGTTTAAAACTTGTTTTCAATTTCTAGCTTATTACTTAGGATTAATTTAGCCTTAAAAGTTCATCAAAAATCTCAAAAAGCCAAAAACAGTATTAACTAGTCTTAGCTTTTAAATTGGATTTCTATTCTAAGACTTTTTAGTACTTTGTTTTTTTGATGAAAAATCAATAGTTTAAAAAGTGGGTATTTAAGTTGTTAAAAGCTCGGTTCTGTTTTAGCTTATGTGCATACTAGCTTATCTAGTTTTATGAGCTTATCTGTAGTACCGTGGTTTTTACCTCGTAGATCCATAGGATTAAATAGCTTTATATTGTTACCATTTAAGTTAGCTTATTTAGCATTTATCTTCTTCTGTCTACACATCTTAAGCTTCTAGGACATCTTTTAGTTTTGAAAATGGTTTTTAAATAAGAACTTTGTGCTTAATTTAGTGTAGAATAGCTTTTTAAATCTCAAATCACAACTTTCTGTAAACAGCTTATTAAAAAGCTTTTTGAGAACTTAATTTTGACTTTCAGCTAGTAGTCACTTTATTAAAGTTGTTTAAAAAGTTGTCCTATACAACTTTTGTTCTTTAAGTGTTTATTATATCAAACCAAAAAAAAGGAAGCGGAAAGGTCTGGGGGTGAGCAAGACTCGAACCCCCGACCTCAACACCATCAACCTTTTTATAAACACACATACACACTCCTAACAGCTGTGCCCTAGGGTCTTTATCATTAACCCCATGCACTATTAATTTTTCTTATACTCATTTAGCTTTATAAGCTTCTATAAGCTGTTAAGCTTATTTCGCGGCTTATTAGATAAGCTGTGTCATCGGGTTTATTTTTCCTAGGATTTAAATAGTTTAAGCTATTTTTAGTAAATTTTGTAGAATTTTTAGAGTTCGTTTAGTATTTTTAATCATTTATTTTCATTAAAAACTTTAAAAAATCATAAAAATAGAAAAATAAATCAAAAAAAATAAATCTTTTTTAGAAAAATTTTCTTTTATTATTAAGTTCGTAAGGAAAAATTAGTTTTTTGACTCTCGTAAAAGGGGTTTTTTTTTGAGCAATTTAGCTTTTAGGGCTCGTTTTCGATTCCCTTTATTCGTTTTTGTGATTCTTCAAATTTTAATCGTTAAGCTTTCAAATTTTGCAAACGCCTTTATTATTACTCAAAGAATTAGTTTATAAATTCAAATCCTAGTTATGTGCTAATTAGGGGTTATTTTGTCATTTTCCGTTTTTTCATCCGCGTGTTTAAGATAATTTAACTTTCATTAATTTGTTTTAAATTTGTTTTTAGTCTTAGAAAAACAATCAAAAAGTTGAAAAATCATTCATAACATTGTCCCAAACTAAATTGAGGGTATCATTTCCATATTTTCTCTTTGGTATACGACCCCCCGGTAAACGCACATTACCGTTAAACGAATTAATTAATAATTTTGTGTTTTAGAATGCATTAAAACTTTGTCCTCAAGGATTATTTGTATATTTCTATAAATACTTTGATATATTATATATACGTAGAGTTGATAATCTACAATCAACCCTCATACTCAATGTATTGAAAGCTTGCTAACAATCTTCCTCAACATTTTACATAATTACTTGTACCACATAATGGAATGAGTAGTACTTGATCCACTTGTAAGATATATCTTTGTTATTGTTCGGCAATCTTGTCGATACTGTTCTTTTGAGGAAGTGCTTGTACATCAGAGATTGCGAAAGACTTTAACATATGTACTTGAGCTTTCATCATGTATTTATCTTTGTCGATTGAGCATGAGGTGGTGAATCTTGACTCAGCTGGAATGAGGTTGTAACGGCGTCACTTATACTTGAAAATTTATGTTAGTGATAAACAGCTGATATAGACGAATATGGTTTTTTCATTCGTCATAGTTCAGTTACATTAACCTCCAGTTCTACGAGGACCGTTTTACAGTATAAATACTGTACCTATAATCAGGTAGGTTCAATTTAGAAGAGCCTCCTTGACAGGATTTCTAGCTTGAAGTGTTAGATCCTCTAACGCAATTGCATTAGATTCACGTAATTGGCTGGTTTATATTTCCGGAAGGTCTCAAAGTAGACAGACGGTAAGATAATAGATAGTTCTACCCCTCTTACTATTCTTTATGATTGAGTCATCGATATCAAGTTGACCTTGATGGATTAATGTAGTACCTCGCTAGTCTCCTACCGCAGGAGCATACTCACATCCTTAACAATTCACCCCACTCTATATTATTTGTTTGATGTTGACTCTGGAAGGATTTCCATTCATCATTGTGAATACTAAAGAGTATCACTCTGAATGTTCTGGCAATTACCACAAGGATAATGCATAGGACTTTTTGATACCAAATGTTGTATAATGATGTACGACATTTTATATATTGGAATTTGTGTCCTAGTTAGATTTTTGGTAGATCTCGTTGGCTCTAGACTCTATAAGTGCACTTTTGTTATTTGGTGATCAGAGGTTGGAGTTGGCCTTGGCCACACATTTTCCTAATATCAACGACTATCGAGGACGAAAGCCGATAGAAGCGTGTTGATCTCCGTGAGAAATGAAACAAACTTCTTTTGAGAGAAGCAACTTAGTAGCTGGGTTTACACAATGGCCTTTCTTTTGGGTCTTTGGGTTGTGCAATGCATCACTGGGTCCATGGTTGACTTGTCTTCAATACCAGAATCATCTTTGTGATTACCGATAGATTATGCATTGACCCGGTTCTCTATCTAAAGTTGTGTGGAGGGCTTCTTTCTTTTCACCCTTTATCCATACTTTTCTTTTTCATTCTTCAACCCCTTCAATGTTATTCCAACGCGTCCCTCACTTTTCACCATGTTGGGTTTTTGTTTCGGTGATACAAACTTTTGCCTTGGATAACATATATCCTTTCTCACCTTTACTCTTTTTTTCGATCATACACTAAGGACTTCAGTACTCCTCATCTATGGAGTGGTTCCCTGGGTAACATTTGCTCTTAAGTAGATAATCAAGTAGGATCGAATCTACAGGGAGAACAAAATTCCTAACCCTTAAATGCACTTATATAAACCGTAAGAAAACAATCAGTTGTTAGTCTGGTTTTTCCATAAGAAGCCCATAAATCCATTGAAAAAACAATCTAAGTGTTACAAGAAATTCATTTGGAACACATTTTTTGAGAGTTTCTATATCACCAAAAAGCTCCCCCTAACATATGCATTTTTCCAGAAATTATAAAAGAGTTTTGCACATGCTGAGGGAGGGAACACACTTATATTCAGAGATCTTAGTTTATCTAAGCCGTTATTGATTATATTTTTAATCAATATTATCCCCTCATAATATTGGCATAGTTATGTGTTGGGACAATTTTTGACTTAGACAAGTTTTAATTAAAATACATGTTATTGTACGTCGTGATCCATTTGTAGAATGAACGAGCCCGTCACTCCTCACAACATCTTATGATGGGGAGGGGGAAAACAATTGTAGCATGCCAGGAAGAACTAGTTGATATTAATTATAACCACCTCAAATAATAGATTTGGTGTGGAAATTTGTGCTGGGGTGTTTGTTAAGCGCATTAATTTTGAAAGATTTTGATAAAAAAATGAAACAATATTTCTTGAAAAAATTGTGCTCAAAAGGATAAGGATTTGTATTTATATTATTAATTATCATTTCCTTAGTGTTTCCTTTGTGCATTCCTAAACTTTGAAGTTTATATGACTGGCTCTAAGACCGAGAAGAGATATGAACTTCCGTTGTTTAGGTAAGGGAAAACAACATCTACAACATTCTAAACAAAAATGAACATTTTCTTTTCTTTGGAGTTCCGCAGGTCCTAATGCCATGTACTTTGAAGTTCGTAGAGGTGAAATTTAAGAGCTCATGTTTTGATATACTTTTCGAAAACATCTCGCCCTCAGAAATTTTCTTTTATACACCCGGTTTATTCATTAATCAATATTTAATAGATGGGTATATTGCATTTTTTTTTTTTTTTCACAAACCCTTTTATTTAATGATTCTATTAGATTTACGAGAGACATGTGGAGATGATTATTTTTTGTATCTTTTGATAATTTTTTTTCTATTTTTGTATTTTAGCTTTTTATAGATTTTATATTTCGTATTTTTTGCTTTTCTGATTAAATATATACAAAGAAATTATTGGATTTTGCAAGATTCAAAGCTCTTGTGGAGACATAACTGCGCATACCAAGGCGTACGAATATCCAACCACCAAATAATCAAACTGTCTTGCCTCAATTTTATTGATGTAAATAAAGGATGTTCATTCCCTGTTTTTGTTCAAGACTCACTTCGGGGGAGTTTGTTAGCCTCAATTTATTGAGTCGAACAAGGAAGTTAGGTTCTCTATGATGGAGCTTCGGTCTTTATTAGTTAATGTTGTAATAGGCCCATAAATTTCCACACCCCCCCCCAACCCATAAACTACAGTATCGGGAATCGGGCTCGATTGGTAATCATTATTGTCATATGTTTCGGGTTTAATCCAAGCAAAACCCGAGCCCCGGGGTCCTAGGGTTCCTAGTTAAATATTCCCGCGCGTCATTTTAACGCGACGGGGGGGTATATAAACTCTTTCTATTTAGAAAAGTGTAAGTTGTTCAAAATATCTAATAATTTATTTTTCTCTTTTCTCTCTCCTATTATCTCTATTGTAACACTCTCTCTTTTCTCCATTTCTAGTTCGATTTTCGTGATCGATTTGTATGGACAGACTCGATTGTGCTTTTTGGGTTTTAGTAATCGGAGGCTGGTAAGCTTTTTTCCTCCTATTCAATATCAACATTCTTGGAGTGAGATGTCAATATTTACGTGTGTTTCTCCGTGAACATAATGAGAAAAGTTTCTGTTGAGAGAAACCCGAGAATGGTCGGGAGAAGTTGGGGTTTAGTATTGCTCACATGGGGGTCCATGATGTCGTTTTAATTGTCAGCAATCAATTGTTAGATTATGACAGCATATTTATTGACCCGGTTTCTGCCTTAAGATGTCGTGGAGGGTTCTTTGTTTACACCCTTTATCCATACAACTTTCTTTGTAATTCTTCATAAACTTCAATGCTTTCCAGGCTCCCCCCCTACGTCATTTCTTAACACCTTGTTGTGATTGTTCCCTGTGGTTAGCTCAATCTTAGTTCGGCCATTATCTACACACGTTTACTATTTCATTCTACTCATCATAACTAAGGTCTTGCCTAATTCATAACTTTGGATTATCCTTTGGTTAAGATCCTCCGGGTTCTGGTTGGATCAATAGGATATGATTCCTATACCTAACCACCTTATGACTTCAGTATTCGGTCGTGAATTAAGATGTTGTGGGGTATATGATCGAACTCATTAAAACCTTTTATTACTATCAGACACTTTGAGGTCGACATAGATCATATTTTAAATAATTTTCTCCCTTAATTTTATAAATACCTAAACACTTAGTTTTTGAAATACCGTGTGATTAAAATATGATCTACTTCTCGAAGAGTGTGTGTCTAAAGATGTTACATGTTCGTATTTGCATTTCTTGTCTGATTTTAATATGCTTTTATTGACTGAATTACAAAATGCTCTCGCTATACTTCTTAAAGTCAAAGAATGTGATATGTCTTGTACTAAAGCTTTCGTAAATAACAAAACTGAATCTGTTAAAAAAGAAGTTCATATTTTATTTGTTATAAAAAGTTTTTTAAACTTGAAAAAACACTCGATTTATCTTTAACTCTGTTTACAACCTAATGTAAAGAACAAATGATAACAACTCAGTTTGGCAAAGTAAAAAACGGATCTAATATTTCGAAAAAAGAATGTGAACCCCCCCCCACCCCTCCCCCCCCCCCCCCCCCCCCCCAATTATCCATGAAATACAGATTTGGAAAGCTCAAATGCAAGACAAAGAAAAACATTGCCATAGTTGAGTTAAAGTCAATACTATAGGAACTCGCAAGGAATGTCTGTGGATAATACTGTTTTATATAACATCTGTTGTTCGTCAACCAATTTGCTCATCGTATTCAAAATTCCATCAGTTTTTGGAAAAACCGTACTCCTTTTTTAAATTTCTCTGAAATATTGAGAAGTTTTTCAAACGAAAAAAGTTAAATTAATTCCATGCGGTTTCGGTGTTTATCGTCCGGATTAATAAAACTAATGTGTCGGATGGTTTGTTTATTTTATACAAGTCACAATCAACAGGATATTTGCCTAAGATTAGAAAACAAAGCAGCTTCACAAAACAACCATGTGTTGTACCTGGCCCTATAGGAATTGCCGAAAAGCATGTGTCACATCAGTCACCAAGGGTAAAAAAGTAGGCTCATAATGACAATGGCTTCATAAACTACTAATAGAGAAAGCTAAAGTAAAAGTGGCACAACTTCAGAAAGACAATAGAAGTGAATGGAATACCTAGTTATGATTGATCCTGCTAGTTACCCAAACTCTGTTAATGGTTGCAACCAAAAACCTCAGGAATGGCACAGAATCAATGTAGTAGGTTCGGGTTTTCATACAAGATGTTCACTTAGGAGAACATAGGAAAAAAAAGCCTTTCTTGAGTTCAAATGAATTGCAATACGTCCTACATGTAATAAGTGCCCTTTACAGTGCAAATCATGATGAAATCGTCTTAGAATACCTCTCATTGGTTAATTACTCCGTGCCTCAGCACAGATTAAGGATTTTGCAAATTCCCATTAGACACAATAGACATATATGCCACGTAGCAATGTTTCAAGTGCATTCTAAGATATCTAGAAAGCCACAGGATCCCAACATCCTGGGTATAGGTTTCGTAAAACCATAAAAACGACCATTTACCACTGTCCCTGAGAAAACAATGTCAAACTAGATCTTGTCTTAGCTGGAAACCGACGGGTAGAATTTTTAAGACGATTGGTCTTAGATGGGTTCCTACTGGAAAGATATTCGCCTTTAGCACAAACAAGGTTAACAGTGAACCCGCGCATGGACGCACCATACCAACCTACCTCAACAAACACAATTCAATAGTAGATATTCCTCTTATTCATGCTTGCAATCACTAATCTTCTGGGTTTAGTGAGGTACGTCATTCAATGGTCTAAAGCATACAACGACAATTGTCATAAATTGCAGAGATAGCACTTATCAATGAAAGAAGGAAAATCTCCCCAGAGTGTGGTTGCGGAATTTTGATATTAAGAAACCAGTGCCAGAATATGTTTTCTTAAAAGATGAGCATTCATCAATGGTTGTCTGCCTTGTAAATAACACTTCCAGGCCCCGTTCCTCAGTGTTTAACGCGTTGATCGCAGCAGGATCAATCAAGCCTCGGTCTTCATGGCAATTGACTTCTGATCTGAACCATTCAGAGAACTCGGATTTCATGGGGATCACTAGCAATGAAGCAGTCTAGTTTAAAGCTGTGTTCTAAAGTTAGCCTCCCTTAAGCAACAAGATTAGCTTCACTCATGACAAGAGTTAGGATTACCATTCCAACATCACATAGCAATGCTTTCCGAGGACAACAGGTATATTTATATAAATACAAAATCTAAAAATAGAAAATTTCACCAAAAAAACTGAATCTTCTCGACATGACTCTTTGGAATCGATAACATTTAGTGCTTAGAAATGTCGCATATTAACTTTGACACGGGTGCCATATCTCTACACTGGGTTAAGGTGTAAATCAAGTTCGAGCGTGAGTTTGCAAATTGTGTCAATAAATATCGTCATTTCTAATTTTCTTAACTGGCTTATGTGCAGAAATCTTAGTACATAACCCGACTTCAAAATAAGGAGGATTATATACTTATCCTCCTTCGAGAAAAACTCTTTAACGTTTTCCGTTTTGAGCTGTTTCTTACAAAGACATTCATATCTTTAGCTCATGAAAATGGAAATGTACGTTTCAGTGCGCTGAACCCTTACCGTTTGAAGAGAAAGTGGTCCTCTAACATTATGGTTTTTTTATAACGTTATTTGTAACATGATTTTTCAAGAATTTCTCCTGACTAATTCTTATATCTTTCAAAAATTGTGTGTCAAACTTCAACCCTCACAATGTTTCACAAAGAATACAACAATTTCTCAATTGGGTTCCTTATTATTGAGGGGGAGTTTTTCCAAAAACATATGTTTTAATGTTCTTGGATACACAACATCGTACAATTCTTATGTATTCAAAAAACTTTATTCAAAATGTTCCAAACCTTTTCATGATGATATTATTTTTCTCCCACAGAATTTTCAAGACATATTTTAATTCACACGGGTAATTTCAAAAACTAAAGTGTTTTTATTTAAAATAATGAGGAGAGAAAATGTATTTAAAATTGATCTATTCGACTCAAAGTGCTGTACAGGACCTCCCAGCTAAGAGAAGATCTATTAAGAAGAAAAGAATAAGAAAAAGGTTTTATGGTGCGTCTTATACGTCCTAACAACATCTTAATTTCACGGACAATCCTGAAGTCCATTAGGTGGGTTAGGTTAGGACATATCTATGATCCAACACAAGAACGGAGGATTTCCACCAAGGATAATCCAAAGTTAGTAATAGCTGTCCTTAAGGTATGATTAGAGATGAGATGTAGTATGGGGAATTTTGCCGACTAATGATTGAGCTATCTGAAACAATCCACAACAATGGTGTTTGTAATGACGTTCGTGGTAAGCATTGAAGGTGTTTGAAGAATTAAAAAGAATGTATGGATAATGGGTGAATAAAGATTGAATCCAATCATCTTAAGGCAGAAGGAAACCGGGTCAATACATATGCTGTCAGAATCACAAGTTGTTTGTTGACATTGAAAAATTTGACATTCATACCGACCCCTCCAGTGATGCAATGCACAACCCTTCCACAGCCATTCGGGTTTCTCTCAACAGATACTTGTATCCATTAGTCACGGAGTTTACACAGTTATCTATTGACATTCTCACCCGAGTTTGTTTAATATTGAAAGGTGGGCAAAACTGCTCCAGCCTCCGAAAGTACTAAACCAAAAAGCACTAATCGTGTCTAGAGCTAAGAGAATCAATAAAATCTAGTTAGGACGCAACATTCCATTTCAAAACACTTGTTGGATCATCATCATATTCACAAGCTGTTTTCTAAGAGTCCTAGCAATATCATTGTGCATACTTGACCAAACATCTGAGTGCTGTGATACTACATTGTATTCACAATGAGATGGAAATCCTGATTGTGGCCAGCATCAAACAAGCTATTGGTACGGTGACTTGACGGACGGATTCTATATGAATCAAACTTGTGATCAAATGGATTATCAGATTTTGGTTCAATTTGCTTACCTAAGAGTCCATAGCTCTTCTAGTATAATGATTTGCGGTTGCATTGAATTTTTGATAAAAATCATGACACTCTCGTGTGTTTACAAAAAATCTATAACCGAGTGCACGTCGATTGATTTTCAAAATCATTTTATCGTTCCTATAACTAACGCTAATACCCTGCAGCGTCAAACGGTGGTAACGGCAACCTCAATACCTTTCAAACTGCTCAATCTACGAAGACTACTATCTAGAATAGCTCAAGATTTAAAGGACAAAGACTTTCCGCAAACTCAGATTTGAAGCTTTCCAAAGATAATGCAAAAAGTAAGTTAGGACTTGTTGGTCAAAAAACAAAATATCGCAAGGATGGCAATTGACGTTATATACGAACAAATGACAAAGGCTCAAAGTCAAGTTCCACATTAGAATGTATTTGAACATGCTTACAACAAACCAACAAAGCACAAAGAACAAGATACACTCGAGCTTACAATGACATAAGCAATCTCACTCGACTTCATTGAGGAGTGTCATCAATGAATCTCATTCGGGGGAGATGTGTTTAGGCCTAATTATTTTATTGAGTTCACAATAAAGGAAGTCTTCATTCCCGTGTTACAAGACCTTTCTTTGGGGGAGATTGTTAGCATCAATTTATTGAAGTCGAACATGGAAGTTACGGTCATCTACGATGTGAGCTTCGGTCTTTAAATTCAGTTAATGTTGTAATAGGAAAAAGTATCCGGGAATCGGGCTCGATATCGTTAATCTAATTTTGTATTTTAGTTTCGAGGGTTTAATCCCATGCAAAACCCTGAGCCCGGGTCCTAGTGTAATATCCCGCCTGCGTCTTTAACGCTAGGACGGGAAGGTATATATACTCTTTTCTATTTAGAAAAGAGTAAGGTTTGTTCGAAGAATATCCTTAATAATATCTTTTCTTTTTTCTCTCTTAATTCTCTCTCTTTGTTTCTATCTCTAGAAAAACTTCGAACTTTCTCATTTCTAGTTCGATTTCGTGATCGATTGTATGAAGTGAAGTGTTAACGGGATCCTACACAAACCTATCCACCGAAGGGGCTTTGGTAAAGATGTCGGCCAATTGGTAATCATTCTTGAAAAAATACAGTTCAATCGTACCCTTTTCTACGTGCTTCTTTATGAAAGGTAAGCGGACACGTAGATGTGTTCGTTTCTTGAGTGTTGGACAGGGGGTTGGTTCAGGATTTGGCTTTAGCGATGTTTTGAATCATAATAGATTGGAATCTTGTTGAAGTGAAAGCCATAATCATTTACTGTGCTCGCAGATCCATAGGACTTGGGACACATCTAAAAGGAGTTAGAGACAACGTATTTGACTTTTCTTCGCGGTGTCAGCGCCGTACTCATATCTTGGTTTTTTTTTTCTGATGTTCAACCTACAGACTTTTCGCCCTAAAAAAATTGAGTTCCACCGGAAGTGCTCTTGAAGGTGTCTTTACATCCCACATAATCAGCATATGAAATCCAATTAGTTCAAAACCAGAATCTTTCATATACCAGAGACCCATATTGACAGTTCCCTAGAGATAACGAAGATCCTTTTAACCTCCTTTTTGAGGTGTTCTCGGTTGGCTTAGCTGTTGTTGGGAATCTTATTATGAGTTGATAAGACAATATATATGAAAGATGAAGGACTTAAAAGAAAAAAGGAGAATTCTTCAAATATGGAAGATTTCAGAAGATCTCACTTACAAAGAAGGAACACAAGATCAATTGATGACTTGATTACAAGAAATATAGATATGTTAGTATATGCTATTAATTGTTTGATAGGTATAGATTTTATGTTGATGATAACTAATTTAATAGGTTTTCTAATTGTCATTTGGTTTCCTTTGTAAAACCTAATAATCTATCGTATATAAAGGAGATACGGGTTATTAGGTTTGAGGGTGTCAAGATGTAAACACCGAGAAAAGTATGTGTGTGTTCTAGGCGTCAAGTTCTTATTGTAGACGCCTAGGGTTTGGTTGGTTTAGCCTCAAGTATATTTGATTCCTTGTTATAGTTTAGATAACACGTTCTACCATTAATCAAGATAGAATTAGGGCTTGTAGTAGTCATGTATCATATTGAAGATAATGATGAAAAACCTTGTTTGAATATACATTTGTCATTTTGGCTATTTCCGCTATGCATATATTCTATGTTCATTGTTATTATCCTAGATAAGTTCTAATCACAAACTATGCTTAACAACCGAGCTAAGGGGTTATTTAGTACTCCAAATTGGTTAAGAGCGGGTGGTGCTCTCGCCTTGTAAGGATCAATCAAGGTGATTTTTGGTGTTGTGTTATGAGTGATCAAAAGGAAGAAGTTTTTTGTTTTTGGTGATTAGTAGGTTTGAAGATGATTAGGGTTTTAGCAAACCCATATACAATAAAAACAAAAAGTTTTCATGATGGCAGTTTCGTTGATATTACAAAGGACGGTAAGGTTATGAAGAACACGATTGGAAACCCTTTATTTTTGTAGTTGGTCGTACCTACAAAGAAAGTCTTAGTGACTGTTTGTAATAGAAAAAAGTGTCTCTTTAAAAAGGTTGTAGTTGGATAATTTAAAAAAGACAAAGAAAATAAGGTATCCTAAGGTTCTAGGTGTTTGAAGATCATGTCGCTTGAAGGTTTGTTTTTGATTTTGCATCAGGTATGTTGATGTTATAGCCTATTTGGGTTGGGTGGGGATGTGATTGGGAATGGGATACAAAGTAATTTTTTTGTAATTACAGTGCTGGTATATTTGTTCCCATAAAGACGTTGTCTTTTGTGTTGCTATTGGTTATTTGGAAAAGAATTTAGAGTTTTTTGGTTTTTTTTGTTAGGCATGATTTGAATTCACTATAAGGGTATGTATGGTTCGTGGGCGTGTTGGTGGGGGTGGAGGTGGTGATGGCGGGTGGGGTGGGGAGCTCCTTGTACCGTTAATTTGCTTAAATCTTTTTCCCCCCATAATCTTATCACTACATTTTATCCTTCTCTCTATAATTTTTTCTATATTAATATGTTGTGATAAAGAAAGATGTATATTCAGAAGGCATTGGTTATTATTTTTGGTAGCAGTGGTCGATTAAAGAAACAGCAGGTTAAGGGTTTCGTTCCTTTAGTTTGTATATCTTAAAGTCGATTGGAAGCAGATTACTGATTGGCAGGGTTATAACTTATTAATGTTGTTTTTGGGCCACACTATATTTTATTTAGTGTGCTCTTACTTGTTTAATACTGCCAGTTGACTACTTAATGTTGCTGCCTATAAACTTTATGCTGCTAGAGATTGGAACAGTACTACTTAATGATGCTTATGATAGTTAATATTGTTTGTCATATTTGGTGCTGCTAGTGTTAAGCAGTTAATGCTGCCAGGTTTGGTTTAGATGTTTGTACTGCTAGCATATAGCAGTTAATATTGCTAGGCTTCTTTTGAAATTAATACTGCTTGAATGGTTAATACTAATAGAGCTGATCGATATCAGACAACAAAGAAGTTAGCACTGCCAACTTTGATAGATATCGGATGACACACACATTATGGATATCAGACAAAACAGAAACACAAGTTTGTTTTTGGTGTAAATGTTTGGTTTTTGGATTTAGTTTAGATATTCTTAACAGATTTAAAGGCTCATATTCATTGATTTGTTTGGTTACGCAGATGGTTAATTATCACTTATTTGAAGTTGAAGTGGAGTTTCACAGGTTTGTGTTCTTATCGTATCTTAAAGTGGGTGTTACACTTTAAAGATAACTTGTTCGTTCTTAGAAACGATGTGACGAAGACTTGACGAATCTAGCAAAAGTGTGTGATTTCTCTTATGGTGCTCAATGCTCACATTTGCTATCACTTTAATGAGTTATGTTGTTGTACTCAGTGTCTCATAGAAGATGAGGATTTTGTCAAGAGGTTGTGATCTACTTATATTTTGGTCTTGGTATGAGTTTGACGTCACATGGATAGTGCAAGATATAAGACACAAGTTTGGGTTGTTCTACTTCAGCATCAAGTTCGTAATGCTTAGTTTTCTTCATCAGTAATTGATTCGTATTATAGTATATATATAATATAACACTAGGGAAATTCAAACCAATTGCCCTTGACCAAGGTAAAAAGTCAAAATTCACAAAAGAATCAATATATATTCCGGAAGTTTGATTTCCCGGGTCGTTAAGTCCTAACGAGGTGTGCAATTGAAAGTCGAATGACGATTTGATAATCGATGCTTGAATGGAACGAGGGTATGATTGGTTTTTCTATCACTACAATTAAAAATGCAAAAACGATTAAGAAACACCTAAGAACGATAACAAGAAAGTGATTTAAACCTAATAATGATAACGGAACCCTAAAAACGCGAGTTAAAAACCTAAAATCTCAAATTTTAATCCTAAAATCTATTTTTTACTTTTAATAAGCTCTAAATGACTAAAAAGAAAGATTAAAAAAAACTAGATTAAAAACGGAGGTGATTTGAGCTAAAAACAAAAACGGGAACGAATCTCGTTCTTTAAAAAACAAACTTTTCCAAAAATGACCCTACGAAAACATTTATAATTTTCCTAGATACTATATGAAAAAAAAAAGTTTTAAAAAAAAGATTTAAAATTTTATGATTATTATTTTATTTTTTATGAATTTTTTAAGTTTTTAATCAAAATAAGATTTAATAAATTTACTGAAAAACTATTTTATAAAATTCTGAAAAAAAAACAAAAAATAGCTAAAGTTATAAAGAATCCTAGAAAAATAAGTTGGACAACAATAAGCTGTTAAAAATCGAAAACAGCTTATGGGCTTATTGGGCTAAAACGCCCTTATATATTAATTTGTGTAAATGAATACATGAAGAAGTCCCAAGGGCAGATGGTTGTGTGTGAGGTGGTTAAAAGGTTGAGGGTGTTGTGGTCTTAGGTTCGAGCCATGCTCAGCTGAGACTTCTACCTTCCCTTTTTTTTCAAAAATTTTCTTTTAGGACTTGTTAAACACACAAAAAAAAACACTTTTAAAACTTGGACTTTTTTTATGAAACTTAATAAATAAGCTGAAAAAGCACAAAGATAGATGGGCTTTTTAAGCTAAATGGCTATTTTTTTCTTTTTTTTGGATTTGAAAAGCTACTAGAATGCAAACAAGCTGAAAACTAAGACCTAACTAACACTTAATAAGCAAATGCAGGATAAAATAAGCAAAATTGAAAGAAAAATAAGCTATAAAAAGATGAATGAAAAAGCTAGTTCAGGCAGTTAGCTAATTTTTTTGGTTTTTAAGTTGAACTAAAACTGTCTAACTTTTAGACTAAATAAGCTGAGAAAAATGAAAAGTAAGCAAAGACTAATAGCTACCCTAACCTAATAAGCATACATGACCTAAATTAAGCAAATAAAACAGTCAGAAAAGACCAAATAAGCAAATAAGCTAAAAAGCCTAAACTGCAGGCCAAACAGCCTCGAGGGCCACCTTTGGGGCTTATTTTTAAGCCCTTAGAGTGGGTCTCAATGGCTGAGCTTGAACAAGCTTAAAGCTCAGCCTAAGAGCTTTCTAAAAAAGCTAAAAACTAAGAAAATGGAAAGTAAATAAGTAGTTTAAAAGGGCTGAGAGTTTGGCTTTTTGCACCAGGGGAGCTTTTTAGCCAAACAGCATATGATGGGCTTTTCAAGCTTAATTTTAAGCTTTCAAATAGAAACTAAGGACTAGGGGCTTATGTGAGCTTAAAGTATGGCCTAACAGCTATTCAAAAATTTAAATAAAATGGAGTTTGTAAAGGTTAAATAACGCCTAAATGGGTCTTGTGAAAATGGTGGTGTTGTTTCCTCCTCAGTACTGCTGAGTTTCTCTAAGAGGCAAGAGGCTTTTGAAGCCCTAATTATGTAACCAACATAGTTTTAACACTACTTTTTTAAGCTCAATCATAATGAGATTGAAGTCAATGAGGCTTTTGCTAGCATTTTCAGACTCTAAAAACGCCTTATCGTTATTTAACTTTGAGCTTAAACATGGGATTTATCAAACTGCTAAGCTACTATGACAGATTTAGCAAAACACACCTCAATCTTGCAAGCACTTAGGATTTTGATTCTATCTAGTTTAGAGACTCATTTAAATGCAAAAACCACCTTAAGATACCATGATTGAAAATCTACAATGATAAGCTGATATAAATGATTTAGAACACACAGTTTTAAACAACAACTTATATAGACTAAGATCTTGAATTGTAATACTAAAAAACGTCTTACTCTAGATTTTATAGTGAGTTAAGGTTAAACTAAAATGACCCCAAATGTCACAACCCATCCTGACCCATTTTGACCCATAAATCCTCTTAAACCAAACACCCCTTTAAGTTCTGAATTGGAAATTTAGAGCTTGATAGACTGATTTTTATTGAATAAACCGTCAATACCAGATATCAAATAGCTTGGTATGAACTTATTCATATAAAAACACAAAGATAAGCAGTTTATAAGCTGGACAAGAATTAAGCATTTATGAGCTTATTAAGGACAAAATTTAAAAGAACTATAAAACAAGAAATTAAAACAAATATGAAGGTTCAAATGACAAGAAACAATAAAAATAAGATAAACTAAGCAGTAAACAAGAACAATAAGGCAGAATAAGCTCTATTAAGCAATGCTACAGTAGAATTTAAGAAAAATGGAATTCAGGAACTTACAAGTTCCTTGGGCTTTTCTAACTGAATTCAAGTACCACAATCATACCAAATGCCTCCCATGAGACTCTAAACCATGGCCATCCTTAACATACCATGCTCCATTGCTTTTGACAGGATTTTTGTATTTTTGAACTTTTTTTAAAAAAGTAAAGGAAAATGCAATTTAAGCTCAGAGATAGAACTGAGCTTTCACTTTTATTTAGAATTGAAAACTTGATACAATGCTTGGAATTAAGAAACAACAAAAATTCGTATTTTAAAAACAAGACTTTTGGACATAAAACCTTAAGAACTAAAGCTTTTAACTTAAAACACTTCAAACTTTTCGTTTAACTTTTAAAAAGAGTACATTGCTTAAATTGAAAAGTGCATAAGGATAAAAATAAAGAAGATGTAAAAACTAGATTAAAAAAAACACTACTTAAAAGATCCTTTTCTAGATTACAAGGAGTCCTATTTATACTAAAAAGCTTCAATTCTTGGGTCTTCCAACTGTGTTTCTTTTGTGAGAGCAAACCAAAGGTGTTTTTGTTGTGTGAGAGGTTTCCCAAAGTCATCTCAGCTATTAAATCTTCTGTGTGCTTCTTTAAAAATCATCACAGCCATCGAATTTGTCTTTGAAAAGTGTGGGATTGCCAACTTGGATGTGGGGTTTAGTGGAGTGGAGGTGAAGGGTTTATTTCTTGGTGTAATTGGGGTTGCAGGGTAATAGCAAGAAGGGAAACCCGTTACTAGAAATAGGTTTTAAGGCTTTGGGCAGGGAAAAATGGTTTTATAATGGTTAGGGATAACAGGGTAAAAAGTTTGGTGCTTATGGCAATTTTGTCCCTCAGGTTTGGTGGGTTTTTATTTTCACCATTCGTCCTCTGTGGTATTTAGCTTTGAGGGTGACGAAATGACCCCTCACTCTTATTAGTTTATTGGCATGATGGTCCTTGAATGATACAACTTTAGGGGTTTGGCAGAATCAACCCCTAAAGTTATATTTCATTTAAATTGCATTTCCACTCCTTGTAGTTTTTATCTTTAATGTACAACTTTATGATTTGGCATTTTTTGTCCCTCAAGTTTGTATTTTTTTGATTCAGCTTCTCGGAGTTGACTTTGACTTTGACTGTTGACTTTTGCTCACGTTCTTTTCATTCCCGTGCTCGGTTTTTTCCTTTTTAGCTTTGTTTTTGTCCTTTTCTTGAATATCCGTTTCCTGCACAATACAAATGCAAAACATACAAATACAATGTATTTTTGGTACGTTTTTAGTCATTTAAGTCCGTTTTTAATGGAAAATGGTATGTGTAATTAAGCACACACCAGTAATCATTACATAGAGCCTACATTCAAGAAATGGTTAACATATGGGTTTTAAGAGAAGCTTAATGTTAAAATGTTTAACCATTTGTATGCTACATCGAGGTGAAGGTTTTTACTACTGCTAGTTATTATTACTACTGCTAGTTTAAGTTTCTACTGCTCAAGTTCATTTATCTTAAGGCGCGTCATGGAGGGTAATTTGAGTTGTTAGAAGGCTGGATTAGAAGTGTGATAGTGGTTTGTGGTTGTCAAAATCAAAGTTGCATACTTTAGTCCCCTATTTGATTATGACAAAAAGGGGAAGAAGGCGTTACAAAGATGTTTTGCAACTTGTAGATCCTTGGTTGTATAGCATGGATTAAGGGGAAGTTCTATTCTTTCATATATATTAGCTTCAGGGGAAGAAGCTCGTGCTTATTTTGGTTTTGTCATTATCAACTAGGGGAAGATTGTTGGGAATTATATTTGAGTTGATAAGACAAAACATATGAAAGATGAAGGACTTAAAAGACAAAGGAGGAATTCTTCAAATGATGGAAGATTTCAGAAGATCTCTTTAAAGAAGGAAACAAGATCAACATTGATGACTTGCTTAAAAAGATAAAGACAAGTTATTAATGCTATTAATTGTTGATAGGAAAGATTTAATGTTGATTGATAATAATTTAATAGTTTCCTAATTGTATTATGTTTCCTTTGTAAAACCTAATATCTCTAGTATATAAAGAGATACAAGTTATTAGGTTTTAGTATCCAGAAAAGTATGTGCACAGAAAAACGTATGTGTGTGTAAACACGTAGAGATGTAGACGTCTAGTGAAGAAGTGTGTAGCCCCAAGGATCTTTGATCCCTGTTAGATTGTAACCGTTCTAGAGTTGATCGTCTAGAATTGGGGCTTTATGGAAACGTATGAATGGAAAACCTTGTTGAATATCTTTGTTCTTATTCTGCTTTGTTTTTATAACTTATGAACATTGATATTATCCTAGATAAAGGTCTAAACAACCTGAGCTTAAACGATTCAATGATCTTTAGGTTTTCACAATTGGTATCAGAGCCTCGTGGCTCTCGATCTAGGATCTACAAGGTTTTATAAATCAAAGAAAAAGAATAAAAAGGACTCTATTTTGTTGCCAACAGTTTGTTGTGACCGACTGTTTTTGTAACGCCCCGACCCAAAAGGGTAGAAGTATTACAAATATGGTGTGACATCAAAAGCATAATTAATCATAACACAAGCATAAACAGCGGAAGTCTTAATAAATAACCAAAGGAAATAAGTCAACACGACTTAAGGTACAT